>JASAMV010001276.1:0-51684 GCA_030248065.1 Rhynchonema sp. JSB1_4
TCCCAATTAGTCAAGTCGTCGAAGTCCCGATCTTCGTGCGTACGTGCCAAATAATATTGCATCTTGGCAACCGTCACCGGATCATTCAACTGCCATTCAACCACATCAAGACTGACGAAGCTGTTTTTCAACGGTCGAATCAACCTGTGCGGTATTTTGTCACCTCGAGCACGAGCTTCATCTGTATCCAAACCAGGTACTGGCATTGTCGTGAAATTGTTCTCATTTTCTTCGTCGTCGGCCTGCGGGATCGCATTGTTAGCTAGTCGCTCAACAACAGGCGGCGGTTGGGTCTGTCGCACCCTGGTAGCGTTATTTCGCTCAATGCTCATGTTCGAGCCAGCTCGTTGAATAGGCGACGGGTCAGCCAAAGCAGCACCTTGTTGTCGTTGCATCGGACCAGGGTTAGGCGTTGATGTAGCCGGGCCTGCACGTCCATGGGCAGTATGTTGGTCATAGGCATCGAGTCGCTTTTGTGCACGAGCCACATTAGCATTATTCAGACCAGCGGATAGAATTTCAGCACGGTTTTCAGCAAGTCTGGGCCGACCCCGAGTCGTTCGAGTGTTCACAGAAACAACAGGAGGCTGTGCGATACGGCGGTGCACATTCAGTGTTTGTGTGGGCAGACCTCGCTGTCGTTCAAGAAACTGTTCAGTATTGTTCATCTGTTGTGTCCTCGGTGCATAAACAGGAGCAGCATTTCCAACACATGGCACTTCTAACACATTTGCGGCCAAATTTTGCAGTTGTTGTCTCAAAATAGAGCATTCTGCTGTCGTATGTGACGGTGAGTCACAAATCATACACCTGAATAGCGTGTTTTTTACCGACGACGAATTTTACCTTCTTGATCAAACTCAAATCCAAACATTCATCACATTCCTTCCCATCCCAACTACTAGTTACAGTAACCCCAACCGAACTCGCCTGCTGATCATACCCAGAACATCACTAACCCACAAAAATTCCACGACAAGAAATTGATTGCGAACAATTCGTGAATGGCAGTGGATGTTCGCCCTTTCTACAGCCGGACCAAAAGACTGCAACAGCACCATGGCAAGATGTAAACAGTCCAGCTGAACACAGCCGTGTTGGCCTCTCGAGCAACCTTGGTCGCCCAGAACTTTGAAGCTTCGAGGCAACTTGGAGTGGAGTGACGGGAGCTCACAGATCGAACATAATAGATCGCCCACTGGACCAAGATCTACAGGGGTCGACTCGATCTGGCGCTTAGTGAAATTCAGTGATATTGATTTGCTTTCTTTTGCCAAGCCCAGATTTGTTAGTCGTTCGGTGATACTGTGATATTCTCAGTGATCCCGTTTGATGATTTATTCTAATTGAAACGCCCAGAATTAAAAAAAATTCATACACCTTGGTCGTCGCATTCGGTTCGATAGCACCAAAGCCAGTCGCCGCATTTCGATCGTCACCCATCATAATGCACGAAATTTACGAATGAAAGCCAAAAAATTTCGAAAACTTTGTTTTATTTCACCGGTTGTAGTTATTCGATGCACACACTGCTTGTCGTAGTAGTTATTGGGTACAGCACGCGTTAAACCCAAGAAACAAAGTCGAGGCCGGACTGTTTGTTGACTCGACGAACAAGCAAACACAAAATTTTTGCTCAGAAAGCCTCGGCCCGGTGGGTTGTCAAATTAATTTCAGCCACAAAATCGATCGTCGTTCAGCGTTTTACGATAATTATCGTTCAAAATCGTCTGGCGCACGTTGTCGATCACAATTCGAACACCAAATGAGCTTCAATAATGTTTTGAAACAAAGTGAAGGAAAGCCATCGATACTTGCACGTAAATCGCACGAAATCAGCAATCTTTTATTTTTATTCAGCACAAATCAGTTCGTTCGTCAGCGATTCGGTATAAAATAGATGAACACGATGACGGGCAACGTGTTTTGCACAAATCGGCAAACGATCAAGCCCAAACACACGAAATCGGATGAGTTGAAAGTCACGTGACCAGCGACTTTTAGGTGCGGGTCCAAAATTACACAAAAAGTGTAAGTTTTCAGTCAAGTCGGATCAGACTTCGATAAATCAGACGCAGATAGTTGCTTCGTAGTTCACAATACGTTGTAAACCACAAATAATCAGACGTCGCACCACAATTGTCGAGATCGAATTTGTTGAAAATCACAAAATCAGCACTAGCGCCAACAATGCATACTTCCTTTGTGACCAACCAATCCGGGGAGAGAAATCATTTCGCATTCACAAGTGTTATTCTATGTGTTTGATTACCTTTTGTTTAGCGTTATTATTCTTTTCCGGTGACCCCTGTTGTGTGTGTCATTATTCTTCTGCTCTAAACCATTCCAAATCTTATCCTGCTTTCTGGCTTTTTCTAATTAAAGAGAACGGGTTGCTGTAGGTCTGTGAGGTTGAGGTTGAGCGTGCCCGGTTACTTTTGGTTTGTTATCGTTATTCGCGTGTGCCCCGTGTGCGCCCGTTGCACTTCCTTGTTGTTTTGGCTATTTCTGTTTGGTAAGTTATAAAAACCTATTGTGAACGAGTGAGTCGGCGAAGTGACGAGCGAGTGAACGAACGAATATTCACTTCACGAAATCACGCACGAAACGAGCATTCCGAATAACGAACATTTTCCGATTGGCTCGGTTGACGGTTTTCGGTTTTGCAATCAATAACGGATCCTGTTAGGGCTCGCAGGATTCCATCTGGTGAGCCCGACGTGATCTGTTGTTGCTTGCACGCGGGCCTTCGCTCCGAAAAGTAGTCATAAAAAATTGGAATAGTTTCTGGGGGGAGCTATTTTCGGGCATTTTTGTCATTTTTATTCTTGTTTTTGCGGCTAAAATTTCCCCTTCTATTAAGGTATTCGAGCGATCGAACGTGCGGTGGTGAGCTACGACAAAAAACGAAGACGTCTGGAAACGGGCCGGCGTCAAAAAGTTGTGATTTTGGTGAAATTCGACAATTTCGGGCCGACTGGGGGTCGACTGCGTTGTGTGTGCCGTCCGATCCCGCTCTACGTCTGCGTTAGTTCCTGCGGAAGCAAAGTCTTGTTTGTGTGCGGGCACAGTGGGCGCTCTCCCAGTAAATTTATCGTGATTCTATCGTCAAAAGGGTCTCTGGACAGACCAATCGAGACCAAGGACTCTACGGTCAACCACTGTGTTTGGGAGTCTAGTGTGACAAAAGGGATCTTGGACCGGGTTTGTACTTGCTCAAAAGGCGGGGCGAACCCTTAACAAGTGACCGGGTTACACGAAACTCCACAAATTTCCGTTCGATCAGAAGGGCCGTTGTGGTCTGGCGAATAGACACACACCCATACGCGTCGAGGCGTATAACGAACGGACCGGTATTATGTGTGTGTGCTGGGGTGCACTGTGTATTGAGCGTGCGTGCGTTGGGTTTATGAGTGATTCTGAACCGCAGCCAGACCGCGTTCCCGTAGCTCAGTTGGTAGAGCAACTGGCTGTCCAGGCCTGGTGGCTGGGAGGTCGGAGGGGAGAAGGGGAGAAAAGAAAACAACCACACAACCCAAAACAACACCAAAACCCCCCACAACACACCACCACACCCCCACCCACCCCCCAAACCCCCCACCCCACACCCCCCCCCCCCCCCCCCCCCCCCCCCCCCCCCCCCCCCCCCCCCCCCCTGACCTGAAACCAGTTTTGGCTTAAAAAGTAAACATGTTTTAAGGAAGCTCGCCACAGATGCATATTATATGTCACACTTTTTAGGAAACAGAAACAACATTTCACGCGTCTGTACAGTCACAATCGCAATCACCACAATCACAGTCATCGCAATTACAGTCACAATCCCCGCAACAAGCGGTGTCAGAATGCGAGTGGTCATGGTGATCGTTGCCTGCAACACAAGAGATCATGTTTGATGATGCCTAAATACAAGAAATTTTTATGAAATCTGCAGTGTATGCTGTCGTAAATCGCGTTTAGAGCTGCTATTGCAAATACACAGTGTTGTTAGTCAGATTTCTTCTGGCGAAACTATCTGTTTCGGCAGTTTCTTTGTACGTAAACTCAACAAACACAAAAAACGTTTAAACTCAGATACTCTTGCGCTGGCTAAAGTTATCTCTCAAAATTTTAACCGCTGATTCGCTTAACTAGGATTGTACAAATTCTCAAAACCGCCATCGCCACCGTGGGCAGTTGCGCAACTGTGAAGTTGATACATCTGACGCTCTCCAACTCGGTTAGTGTATGAATTCCCTTTTGTTCCCAAGACCATGCGTTGAGCAACGCTGCTATTCGCGCAATCACGCAACTAATTTGAGGGCGAACTTAGGTTGAACACGGAATCCGGAAATATTTCCGGCTTTCGATTTCCGGATGAAATTTTTATTTTTGCGTTTTCTGGAAATATTTCCGGATTCCTATTTCCGGATGAATTTTGCGGAACACGGAATTAACCTTCAACCAGATTTTAGTTCACTGTGTTTTCAAAGGAATGCAAAACATTTCCGAGTGCTGCGTTATTCATATTTCATCCGGAATCCGGAAATATTTCCGGAAAACGCAGATGCTGTTCCGCATCCGGAAATAGATCAAAGTTTTTGCATGTAAACATTTCCAGATTCCGTGTTCAACTAAGTCCGCCCTAAGGCCGGAGAGCTGAAAGTTGTCATCATCGTGTTTGACGCTCGCCGCAACCGCCCCCGGGTGGCCGTTGCGCTTTTGAGAATTTGGGCCACTATCAACAAAGTATGAAATACACAGATTTTATCTCTGAAGATCTTGACAGAGATAAACATGCTCACAATTGCAGTCCGTGCACGCGCAGCACCAAAGGCACCAGAAACAATCGTCGTCACAGTTATTGTTGTTGTAAGTCACCGGCGGCGGCGCTGTTGCTGCAATTGCTCAAAATTTTTAACTGAAGTGCATGTTTGACACGGCCGGGTAACAGAGTTGCCAAAAAGCTGGGATCCAGACTGTATCATACATTGACATTATTTTCTTTCTGGGTTTCATTGCGGAGACTGCTAAAAAAATTGTCGGAACACGCAATCTTTTGCCAAAAAAACCAGAGAGGATACTTTTCTTCTTCGTTTTTTGCTCTTCACTTTCCTCACCGTGGGATTCACTGATCCATGATTGGTGAACTGGTTGCTGCAGGTGGACATCAGACGCAATAATCGGCTGAGGCTGATAGGATATGACCGGGCGATTATCGGGATAGCTCATTTGCATTGATTGGTTTGAAGAATTTGTAAACTTTTTGTGAAGTTTTCGTTTACTAAGTGTCGCCTTTTGCTCTTGTCCCTATTTTATACATCGGCTTATTCTGTGATGAAATCAACGAAAACAGTGTGCTGAGTCATTGTTACGTTGATGTGTTGATTTACGCAACGCGGTTTGCTTGCGTGTCTGGTTTGACGCCATTGATATTTGATAATGCAATACAAAATGGACAAGCAGGTATACGACCATACCTGCACAAGGCTGTTGTTGCAAACGCACGATAATGCACTACGCACAACGCTGATAGCCACGGTTAGGTTTCGAAATATATGCTGTGCACACGAACAAGAATGGTTTATACAAAGCAAACGAGTCGAAGCTACTGTCTGCTTCGCACGAATATTTGCACGATTAAGCCCCAACGCCCAATGCTAAAGCGTAACCGCGGTGCATCCCGAAAGGTTTGTGGTCAGCCCTGGTGTTGAGTGTCCCCTTTATTGTGTTGGCATGGACTGCTGTTCCGTTGATTGGACCGAATTCAAGACTTTGTGTCATAATATAGTAAGTGACTAATTTCGTTGCCTCATGCATTTGTACAGACGCAGGGAAACTCCCGTTCGAGGTCGAGGCAGGCAACCAGCTCAGCACACAGGCAGCAAGCCACGCAGCTGACACACACAGCTTGTGTGACTGAAACATTCGAAACGCACACGAGCCAGCTGCGTGGCTTGTTGACTGTGCTGAGCTTGTTGCCTGCCTCGACTTCGAACGGGAATTTCCCTGCGTCTGTAAAAATGCATGAGGCAATGAAATTAGAAATTTACCATACAAGGCAAAACGTGTGCAACCCTTTTCCAGCTTGTTGCAAACGTTCCGACTTGGCCCACATCATCTGACCAAATTTGGCAGAGGGTCGAACGTGATCTCGAGGAAATTCAGGATTTGAAAAAACGAAAAACGACGTATTTTTAATAAAAACGCCGTTGTTTTTTTGCCGAACCCATTGTGCGCCTTTAGCATTCTCCTCATGTCAGGTGTCGTTGGGGCGGGGGGAAGGGGGTACCCCTTAGTATCCGGTGTCTTGATTTTTTTACCCAGGGGTATCCGGTATCCTGACTTTTTGTCCAGGGGTATCCTACCCTAAAATTTTTTTCGAAAACCGTAAAAATTGCCCATTTTACCTCCAAAATGCTCAAAATCGCTCGCTAGCGCAAGCATAACCCCCAAAATGACCATTTTTTGCGCTTTCAACACCGATTTTGGTCGATTTTTCTCTAAAAAAATTGACCTTTTTTCTGAACAATCCGCCCCTGGGTATCCGAAAATTTTTATTTTAGGGAGCAACCCCCCCTGGTATCCGAGATTTTTCATTTTGGGTATCCGGTATCCGAAAATTTTGGATTTTGGGTATCCGGTATCCAGACTTTTTGATTTCCCAACGACACCACTGCCTCATGTATATATGTATGTATGATAATGCCATTGCCTACTATGTTTTCGTGCCCGCTAAAATATTTTTGCTATAAAACATCTCACATTGATTGAAAAACGACACGAACAATTTTATCCGCTCTCCAAACACCATTTCTTCAACAGAACAGACCCACATCTTTGGGAAACAACCATCAATATAAAAACAACAAATTCAACGAACAATTTCAATCGATAACAGTCTCATACCAGATCATCACATCAGTTTGGCTTTTGTCCTAAACTCACAGTTCCGTAATAAATAGCTTCAACACAATACATTTTCTCACACACTTCTGTCAACAGGTACACCTACATTTGAAACAGAAATCAAGCTCAGTGGCGCAAACAGAAACAGAAAAAAATCTGGTTTGGACACGCAAAAACAACACGAGTGCACATCTCAAAAGGTCATAAATAATAACCGACGCCTTTGAAAGAAACAAACTGAATATGTATACTTTTAGATCCATTAAAAACCAAATCGAACAACAAAAACAGCGATAATAGCAATAACAAATCATTTTCTCATCCAGAAGTTGACGTACTGAGCTTCTTCAGATGCTCCATAAATACTTGCAGTGAAACATCATCAGTAAATACCATGTCGCCTCCCTCCTGTTAAGAAAGTGAGTAAAATTAGAAAGCCAGAAGCGAAAATACCAAATTTTTCTATTTTTTGAGAACCCACGCTCTCGCACGCACTAATGGGTGATATTTTTGAAACGGTGTAAAGGTCAGTTGGGTGTAAGGGTCGGTGGAAAGCTCAGTGTGAGAAAGTTCAGTGTAAGCTTCAAACAGTGCACGCTGAGCCAGCAGCAGACGCGCGTTTCTAAACGAAAGGTCAACTTTGACAGTCTGCTGCGCAAGTGTAAATCGTCTGTTTGCAATATTGTTTGTTTAGGCTGGTTGCACAAGCGTTTTTAAACGATATTTATAAATTTCGTGACCTTTTATGGAGCCGTTTTGAATTCGTGCTGCGATCAGTTAGCGGCATCAATTTTTTTGGTACCGCCGTCAGTGAATGTTCAATTTCTCAATAGCCTCACGGCGGAATGTCAGGCAACTTAAAAATATTCCTTTAAAACGTTTCTGCAACCAGCTTAAATAAACTAGATTGCAAACAAACGATCTACATTAGCACAGCAGACTGTCAAAGTTGACCATTCGTTTAGAAACGCGCGTCTGCTGCTTGCTCAGCGTGCAATGTTTCAAGCTTACGCCGAGCTTACACTGAACTTTCTCACACCGAGCTTTCCACCGACCTTTACACCCAACTGACCTTTACACCGTTTCGAAAATATCACCCAATGACACGCACCTGCTGCGTTTTTCTGTCGTTTGGAAAGATCACATGTGTAAAGACCGAACCAGACTTATTACCGAGGGACACTTGGATACATCGTGTGTGGGTCAGTCCTGTCTTGCCTACGGCACCAACTAGATTGCTTTTTACATGAACGATACTCTAATTTACGCTGGCCTCAACTGAGTACGCATGAGTAAATCACGAAATATCTTAAATAGATGCAAAAAGGCACGTGACCAAGGCAAGATTGGACTGGACCGATCGCCGAGCTTGACAATTTCCCGACCGAATTTTATCCAAAACGACTCATTTCCGGCTTATTCTAATGGAGTCCACGCATGCGCGCAAAATTCGTGCCAGCGCAACAAGAGTGTCTGTTGTCGTTAACGCATCTGTCGCGCAATCCAACTATGTCGTTATAAATCATGCTCATCGACAACATAGGTCGCCCCACCCCACCGCGTATTGCACGGCACACTATTGCCCAGCTGCATTGGCACGAAATACACGCACACGCGTGGACTACAACAGAACTAGCCCAATTTCGTGCACCAACCGAGTTCGCGTACGGATTGTTGTGCGTGATCGACGGATTGACTTTCGATGTGAGGAAGCGTGCTTGCGAACCCTCATGCTCAGTGACAACGAAACGCGGAATGGGGAAACGATCCTGAAAGGAAAGACGGTGACTTAGACTATTGTCATAAAGAACCGTTCTTTATTTTTCGTGGAAAAAAAACGTTTTTTCGAAAAAAACGTTTTTTTTCAAATACTTTTCCAGTACTTAAGAACGTAGTTTCGAAAAATATAACAATTTCAGTGCAAAATTTGTTCGAAGTGACGAGAGTGCTCTTGAAGAGTGTTGAAGTCAGTCGAAAACACTTGGTTTACACGCTTTTTGGCCCATTTTGGGCTGGTTAATTTTTGTGCTCGAGCCAATTTTTCACTGAAATCGAAAAACTCATCAGTTTTGCATTACAATTTTTTGGAAAAATTGGAATAAAGTACCGATATTTTTCCGATCAAAAACCGAAAAGGTACCCACGGAAAAATAAATGGAAAATCATTCGGGTCTCGGAAAAAACGTTTTTTTCGTTTTTTTTCGAAAAAACCGGTTTTTTTTCGCCTGCCAGTATAACTTAGACTCTATTACGTCCAGACTTTGACAGAAAAACTGGCCATCTTGATAGTGTGACAAAGATTAGGTCGAAAATGTTTCATGTCCACCATACATGCAGCGCACACAAAACAGCGCTGATTGCATTATGGCCACGTAATGTAGAACAGTGATAATTCCACACAAGAACTCAGGAACACCGGAAAACACGAACAACACACGCTGGCAATCACTTTTTTCATTGCCCTGTGGTGGCCAACTCAAGTGGTCAAATCAGTTGGTCGTCTCAGTTTGTACAGTCGTCAACTCACCCAGGATGGCATGTATTTATTTCACGCGCTCATTCGCGGGACTGCTGCTGGTTGATGAAGTTGGTTGGTTTGGTTTATCGCTCTCAATGACGCATAAAACCATAAAATCACGCAAATTAGTGATTGAGGCACAGTCACAAGACCGGGTGGGACAATTACGGTTAGTTGATGAAGTGATTTGACCAGTTGTGAGTTGACCACCGTAATTATTGGCCCACCCCCACCAACCTGCAGCAATGAAACGGCGTCCTGCATGGGCGCATCCAACAACTGTTTGAACGATGCGTACTCGGGATTTTCATCGTAACCCATCTTCTTCCACGCAGCAATCGTCTAAATTACCATCTTATATTAATCATTTAATTTGGTGTTCGTTCTCCGAACCAGAATAATGATGGTTAGATCGACAGCACGTTCCCACTTTTCAACACACGTACAGTCTATCCTGTTTATGGTGACATAAGATCGGGACCAGCCATTTGTGTCACAATAAAGAACATCCACTATATAGAGTGGTAATTACGAGGTTACGAGCAAATCGGGGACCAAAATAGCGTTGAAAACTGTGCACTATATGGAGGGTTGCACTATAAAGAACATCATTATAAAGAGGGTAGACTGTACGCCTGTGGATAAAGACGTGAGCAATCACCTTTCCGTGATAGATGACCACGTGGAAGTAGTCGTCCATAATGAGAATACGGTCCGGTTGAATACTGGAGCTGTCGAGCAAGACTGGCTGCAAAATAATGCCATCAAATGTTTCATTTCCATTAAAAATCAATAAAAATAAAGAGAAAAAATTGAATAAACAAACCTCCGGTGGTCCGTTGAACGAATAAGCGAACAGCACTGGCTGAATCATCGTCATTGATTCGACCACATTTTCGTCCAACAAAACGTGACTGAAACACAGCACAATTTGAATTGTTTTCAAACCAACGACCAATCCACCAACAATACTACCGCACCACGCGTCATATGCGCTGCACGTGCCCACAAAGCACATTCGCATGCAGTGTAGTGGCAGGCAAATGGTTGCAAGGTACCCTTGGGGGGGGGACGGATGCAGATGGTTGCAAGGTACCCCCTGCCCAGCCTCCGGGAGGTTGCAAGGTACCCCTGAGCAGTGGTTAATAAAAAAATTTTTTTATTCAAACCCCATTTTTTTTTTAAAAATTTTTTTCTAATTTAAAAAAATTTTTTTTTATTCCAGCCAAAAACTGCCCGAAACGAAAAAAAAATGAGCGCTAAAGCAAAAAATAGTGGCATTTTTCTTCAATAACGTGTGGTAAGTGCATATAAAGCACTGACGACACGAAAACAATACTAAACAATGGTCAATGAGTACCAACAGTAGTCAGGTACACACCCGTACACTTCCCCCACGTGGTGTGGGTGCCTTCGTGTGGCTTTGTGACACTCAAGACGGCAAATTTGGGTGAAACTATTGCCTTTTGGTACACGACCAATGCAAATATGTGACAAACAGTGTAAATATAGAGTGAA
The DNA here is from genome assembly GCA_030248065.1 of Rhynchonema sp. JSB1_4. Lineage (NCBI taxonomy): Eukaryota > Metazoa > Nematoda > Chromadorea > Monhysterida > Xyalidae > Rhynchonema > Rhynchonema sp. JSB1_4. The sequence continues at coordinate 10,925 of JASAMV010001276.1, forward strand.
TATCACACCGAATCACTGCTTTCGGGTCTGTTGCATGGATAAATGCATGCCCGCCCAGTCACATGCACATGTGTGATCATATGAGAGGCCATGTGAGTGTGTGCACTATGTCTAGATGCCACAAAACAACGATTATGGCACCCAATACGCCCATGGTAGGGTCAGGTGATGTCAACAGTAGCAATTTTTATGCAAAAAATAGCACTTTTAGAGCAAAAAAATAGAGAAATTTTCGAATTTTGAAATAATAAAAAAAAATTTTTTTTTTAACTTTTGGAACGAATTTTTTTTTTAATTTTTTTTAATAAAAAAAAAATTTTTTTTTTAAAAAACCACTGCCCCTGAGGTCCGAAAAAAAGGGTGTTTTTTGCATGCATTATACTGCAAATTTGGCCGAAAAATTGGTCCTTTTTTGCATTTCGGCCGAAAATTTGCCTAAAATACCTATTATATGGAGGTTTGCGCGCGGAGCGCGCGATTTTTGGGGTTCTGAGGTCGAAAAACCCCCCATTTTTGCCTATAAAAACCATAAATTGATGGTTGCAAGGTACCCTCTGGGGTGGTTGCAAGGTACCTACCCTTCCCCCCATCCCCCAAGCGGTGGTTGCAAGGTACCTACTCCTTAGGGGGGATCCCCCCAGCCACTACACTGTTCGCATGTAAGTTTACCACTATGATGATATCACGGCAGGCCACAAGTCACTCCCCTCCGCTCTGCACGGTACTGTGCTTGCAATTAGCCCAGAAATTTTTTCCAATGTTTCCAGGAAAAAGTAGTCTTCCCCATCTACAGCTATATAATGTACACTATTCACAAGCCGTGCAACCATCACTAACCGATAATACGATGTTTCATCCGGGCTGTAATTGAAAACCTGCAGGAATTGCGAGCGTCGCAGATGGAACATACATTGGGGGAACAGCGAGAAATTGTCGGCCAAACGGAACGACTGCGGATCGTCCTTGTGGTATTCGCCGAATTTCTGGCACTGAAAAAAATGATGGATAAATTTTGGTCACAGGAATGCTTGCAATACGACCACGTGTGGCAGTTTGCCGTAATGCTGCGACTGACGTGCACAAAAAATACAAATAATTTCCAGAAAAGAAGAAACAACATTTAAATGGTCAGAATTCAGAGCAGCCAGTTCAGCGGCCCCAAGGGTCCAGAAACAGCAGCGCGATGATCATGAAAAAATACTGATTGGCATAGCTGGACAGTTGCACCTGACTGTCCTGATTTGGAGCAGCAGAAAATGTTCTAGTTTGAGAGCAAAACTATCCCATGAGCTGGACACTCCCGATTCGTTTTCCGCGATTCCGACTAACAAACCAATAAACACAAAAAAACAACAAAATGGCGTAAAGGCAAACCAGCCGTGCTTTGCACACCAAGACCGTACCGTAGGCATCACCCTGAATTCTTACACACCTAAAACGGTTGACCGGCAGCAACGTGCGCTAGATGTTTCACGATCTTGGCGCTTTCACCGCACTGGCTTGCACTTTTGTGCGCAGCAGTGATGTTTTACTCGAGCAATAAGATCTGCTCGAGGTCCTTTTTGGTGGTCAATTGGCCCGGTACCCATTTTCGATTTCTTCCAAGCACTCAAAATCGCGGTATCGCGTTCCGAAAAGTAATTTTTCAGCGAGGTACGCGATACCCAGATGCAGAGCTCTTGAAATGACCAAATTTTCTGCCCCAGAAACGCATTTTGGCTACTCTTTTGTCATACTCTCGCATCCATTTGGCCAAATTATTTTCCAATCCCAGACTTGCAAAGACATTAGATTGCTCCATAATCGGGGCAGGGTGCTGATCCATGATCTGCTCATGTCCGCTTCGATATTAGTTTTAGCCCCCCTCAGCCCCCCCGTCCAAAACCCACCAATCGTATCAAGCTCCTATCCAGCCATCTCAGCGCATCCGGCGTGTCCCCTTCATTCGTCGCGCGCCAACAAGCCAAACGGGCCATAATCGCCGCCGCTGCTTCCTGAAATGCGACCAGCAGGAACAACTTGTGCACAAGGAATACTTTGCAGTTGACATTTGATGTCATTGTGGTTATAAAGTAATAGCAGTGAGTTTTGCCCGTTTCGGCTTTTTGGTAAGTCGTGCTTTGATTCGAAAAAAAATTTCACCAATGAAATAAGTACGGCTGATGAAAATCGTCTCGTTTATCACAGGATTGTTTGAAACGTTTTACACCTCTCAAACCTTCATTTGCGGGAAAGCACTATGGTGGACAGCACGTCCAGTGTGGAGGTGGGCAGCAGTTCTTGGAGAACTGCTGTGCGTGCCTTGCATGATGTTTCACAGAAGAAGGAAAACTAGTCCACGATGAGCCGTCTTAGCTTCCCGGGTTCAATCATCGGATAACCACGGTCCCAAAAAAAACGTCACAAACCACAAACCAGGCCAGAGCGCATACCTGATCAAATCCATATGCAATCTGCGGTTGTTGTGTGCCCATGTCAGCCCATTGCCGGCACGTGGTGGTCACGCGAATGCGTTTCTGTCCGGCTGGATGTTGGTATTGCGTGACAAACTGGACGAAACCGCGCGCGCCCTGTTGTAGACCGACGCCGTGCTGAACACAAAAGTGACTGAATAAATACGTTTGTTATTCTCATCTATTTTTACATGTCTATTACACAAGAATCCAAAAGCGTGAAACTTTCAAAGTCTAATAATCGGCCAACTGTTATGCTATCATACCAACCAAACTAAAAAAATGTGCCATGAACAGAACCCCGCCCACCAACGATTTTCGGGGGGGGGGGGGGCTTGATGAAATACCGATCATAATTATCATTGGCAAATAGAGAACAAGACCACTACATACTAAATCCAAAATAAAAATAAATTACAAAAAACAACAGAAATGGTCTCCAAAATGCATACCTGTCCACAAATCTCCAACAGGAACGCACAGGTCGAGCGCGGTGTGAGTGAACAGAATTTCCATTGACACGTGCCGGCCAAACCAAACTCGGTGTCGGACACACAGTGATTCTTAACGGATTGGTTCGCACAGTTGCCGATTGCGCCTGAATAAATTGAGGATATTTTCTTGTTGGGTCACATGGGCGGGCATTTGGGCATCGGAAACTGGCGCGTCCAACGCACCCACAACGACAGTTTGCAGAACGCATATAGGCAATCCGCCAGCTCATGACACTCCACACACAGGCTGCACGCTACATTGCTGCCGTCAATAAATGCATCTATTCTCTGTCGTTATCCGTTGAAACATCCCCAAATTTTGCAACAGTGCAGAAAAGTGTTATGTCAAGCAGCAAATGAAAGCCGGATAAATTAAAAAGCGGTGATCAAAGTATGGCACTCGCTCAAAGTGTACATTTTGTTCAGAAAATGGCGTGTGCCGATGCATGCGCGCTGTGTGCATAAAAAGTGCCATGAGCCGATGGATTGCCTATACACTCACACCACGGGTGCGTTCCGTGACGGTCACTTGACGCGCAACAAAGGATTTTTTTTCAAACCAAATTTATTGCTGCTAAATTTTTTGAAAGCCTAGTAAATTTCTAGATTTAGTAGCGTGAAATCTACTAAATTTTTTATATTTAGGGGCCAAAAAAGCCAGTAAATTGGCATTTCAGTAGAAAAAAGCGACTAGATTTTTCACTTTTCTAGCTTTGCTGCTTGCCCTATTTTGAAAAATAAACCCTGCGGGGGCCGCCCATCCAAATGGAACATCGCTTTTCACAAAACACTGATGATGCCCTGATGCACGGCCGTCCGCAAGCACAGGTCGAAACGGACAACGCAAATTATGCTGCACAATTCTGAGGCCTAATTATATTTTGTTCTCTGAAAGGACAAATAACAAGTTCTCGCACGCGTTGATTGGCTATGTAGCGTTCAGCAACCAATCAGCTAGCGTTATCCTGCGCTCTGTTCTCTCATAGAACGTCGCGTTGCCTGGGCACATTGCGCAACGTACACGAAAACGTCCATCTATTCAAAATTATGTCGAAAAGAAAGGTGTTATGTATGCCACACCGGTGAATAATTACTTTGGCGTGCGAGAAAATCCAAACTGCAGAAAATTTAAAGCACTGCAAAAAAAATGTTTCGACAGTTGTAGAAAAGCTAAGCGCCAATAGCAGTTACTCCATTCCAATCTTGACAACAAAGGAAGAAATCAACAACAAAAAGCTAGAAATTGAGTTCCAGGACCAAAAGAAAACAGAAAAACATCGGAAACACCTTCAATCTTGATGTCCTTGCCGCATTTCAGTTCCAACATTGCGTTCAGTCCCATTCGCAGATGGCCATTCGGGTCTTTTTCGAATAATTTCCGATAGGATTGTTTGAAAAGCGACGAATCGAATGAATCAGCCATCACCACACAGCCTGCATATGTATGTCTGTGTTTTCATTCGGTGATTTATTTATACACATATTTCCAAATATTTTCAATCGATTTTTTCTGAAGACATTACTGAAGAAACGAGGATACAACAATGACTTATGTGAGAGTATCGAAACATTTTTGTTCTGACAGCGATACGGCCAACTGAAGAACCAATAATATTCCACAGCCCGCTTTTACTAAATCACCCGTTTTCGTTTACCATGTATTTGTAACCAAACCTGTCCAAAGAAACCCATAGGCCGCAAAAAACAGCAGTTTTGCCTGACGATTCAACAATACCATATCTAAGCCTAAGCATGAGGCCGAATTCACAATGCATGCGCGTTTGCGCTTCACTACGTATACTCTGGCAATTCTTTTGGGAGAAACTTTTCAACCGCGTTGCCTGATCCGTAAAGCGCGTTATGCGTGCACTGGCTACAGAAGTCACGTGACCGCTATAGCCAGTGCACGCATCATGCGCTTTACGGATCAGGCAACGCGATTGAAAAGTTTCTCCCAAAAGAATTGTCGGAGTATACTGACCCGCAAACGTGCCGATGCATTGTGAAGACCGCCTAACTCTGGTGAGGTTGCCCCAGAACAGTGAAGAAAAAAATCGCCAAAAATATTCCCAAACACCCTCCGCAGACCGACCCGAAGTCATCGAATAACAATTCCGCATTTCGTGCAATCCGGTCTGATCAAGTGCGCATGAGAACACGTCGACTGCGTGCCCGTTCTTGCACGCACGTTGCGCCAGATGGTCGTAGTGCTTCGTGGCCTGTCAAATCAAGGACACCTTTTGAAAATTGTTTATGGCCAAATCATTTGTGAACCTGCGTTACTACGACGGCACGATTAGACAGTTGGACAATGGTTAAGGCAAGGACTGTTTTTGATTGGACCGTTTGCTGTGATATACTGTAGTTGAAACATTAAATTCGATCAGGGGTAATGTTGTGCAGATTCAAAATGGACAGTCCAAAATACAAGCGATTGCCCTTGGCGTAGTCAAACCGTAGTCGTAATTGCATTAGATCTTTGAAGAAACATGACGCGAACCGAATTCGGGAATGAGCCGATCACTGTTTGTTTTTTTTATTTGCACTGCACCAACCAACCTGATCCAATCCAAGATCGGGGGACGCTTCAGCACTTCTCAGTGTAAGTAAATGACAAATGTTTCGCATGTTCCATTTAGCGAACAGGGTTCGGCGTAGCAACTAATCGATTGTAGTGCAACTCAATTTTGAAATAAAAAAAAACAAAACAACCCTGAACGAAATAACCGGTGGAATGGAGACGCTGCACTGGGTCAAGAATATCAGAAGCCACAAATGCCCAAAACAATCCCCAGAATAGCACCCACTTTTTTCATGTATTTAGCCGAGTCTTCCTTGATCGTGTGCCATGAACGAATAGGATTCTTCAACTCCTCTCCGACCACCATGCCTGGCCCGTGCGTGCATGGACCACCCGTGAACAGCATGATACGCGCACCGGTGTTCGGGTAGGAGACCTGCGCGTGTGTGGAATAATATGGTCGATATCAAACTTAGTGATCGGATGGGATCGGATATGATCTACCTAGGTCACCTGACTTTTTTTAATTGTGAATATTAAGAAATTTAGTGATGCCACCAATTACGGCCAGCGTAAAAGATGATCCCCGACCTGAAATGAATAACTAATAAGCTGGACGAAACTAGTGGCATAATTAATTAAACTTCTTCATATCCTTAATGCAAGCATCACGCGCAACCAAGGCACGTCAAATCCGATCACCAAGTTTGCTACCGACCAACTATGCTGTATAATGTTATGCGTTGCCGATTTCTAATTCGAGGTGTGCGTGTTGGGTTGCGTACGATCCCGCAAGCACGCACCACAGAACGTCTCCGTTCATTCTGCCTTGGCTCACGCGTACGAGGCTTGTTTCCCTCAACGATAGCTGCAGACTCACACATCATACTTACAATATCGAGCAGAAGTTTCGGTCACTCACACAAACTCTCGCAAAATCCAAACTGTTTGGTGACGTGATTAACACAGAAGTGAGCCGACGCAACACCGTCCGAGTCAGTACTTGCGTTTTTTTGCCTACAGGCTTTTTTTGCCACTAATCGAGGCTCATTGGGCCATTAAAAATTTTAAACGAGCCACAAGAGCAAGAGCCACAAATGCAAATGAGCCACCAATGGGCCGGCCACTTGCCCATTTTGAAAAAAAACTGCTTGGTATTGGTCGCACAATGACTAAATCAGAATTCATCTACCCTGATCTTCAGGTTCAACCTTAACCACTATGCTACTTGTATTTTTGACAAAACATTTTCAGCTAAAAATAATCTTGCAGATCAACCACGTTGCCGCAGGTCTGAAACATTCTCTTTACTACATGCCTTGTGTGCGATCACGCAACGCAACGTCATTGCCCCGTCACTTTCCCTCTTCACGATTCAGGAAAAAAAATTGACCAATTCTTATATAGTCATTGTGCGACCAATACTTCATCAATCACAAATCTAGTGCAATCCGAAAAGTCTACGCGGAACATTTGAAACATTTTAGTGCGAATGACAAAAAATGTTTCGCACATTCCATTTATCTAACACAGTTTTTAGTGATAACCAATCGTATTGATAATGGTAATTTTAGTAAATTTCTACACTTTTGCAGACACAGGGAAACTCCCGGTCGAAGTCGAGGCAGCAACATACTCAACACACAGTCGACAAGCCACGCAGCTGGCTCGTGTGCGTTTCGAATGTTTCAGTCACACAAGCTGTGTGTGCCAGCTGCGTGGCTTGTTGACTGTGTGTTGAGCTTGTAGCCTGCTTCAACTTCGAACGGGTTTCCTGCGTCTGTAGAAATGAACGAGGCAACGAAATTAGAAACTAACTATAGAAAGCCGTAAGACAAAAAACATGCAATTCCAAACCATACCTCCAACAACGTCACAGCTACGGCCAGCGCAGCGCCAGTGGCGCGCAACGAACGATTGCCTTTGGCTGTCGGCCACGGGTCCGTCTCAAATATAATCAGCTTTACAAGACAAAATACGAGTGTTAGATGTGTCGTGAAACTATTCAGTGAAACATCAACTATTGTGAAGGAAATGTGTGGAATGGTCGTCCCGAACTATAGGTCGATCTTGTGATTTGTTTTGCATAAACGAACTTTTATTTCGCGCATGATGACGAGATCAATTTCAACATGCGTGAAAGTTTATTCTTACCGCGCAAAAAAGGTCGAGTGACCACACAGGATATGATCTGGCAGAGCCAACCGCTTCTGACCATCAGGTTTGATATCAGCGCAGTGCGTCAGTTCCGAAAGCCTCAATTCCACACCCACTTAGCTGGCTGATGTTTCACAGTCACTATAAACGTGCGAGCACAAACCTGCAATTGCTCAATCAGGTCATTGATGGACATGTCACACTCGCTGATCGGTTGCAGGAATTTGTTCGAGGGAGAGTGCGCCCCCGCTGGCGCCTGCCCGGGCACAGGTCCGGGTGCGCCACCCATTGGTTGACCTGTGAAAAAGAAACGAGTAAAACATTCTGGACGACACCACGCACGATTTGACGGTATGAATCGATGAACCAAAATACAACGCAAATGCGCATACACGCTCGCTATCGGCAATGTTTGTCATTTCCGATTGTGGCTTTTGGTCATGAATTTCAAACACGAATTTTATGGACGAATTTACGAACTAATTCCAAACACGCACACCTGTGGAAAGACAGACTGCTCTATCAAAAACACAAGCCAGCTCACAATTCTTTTCAGACGAACATTCATTCCGAATGGTGCCTAACCCGCCCCAAACACATCATAACGCCCCGAATTGTTTTGTTAGCTTTCCAAAACAGCCTGTCACTCAGTATCCCCAGGAGTCCCAGTCTCGCACAACTCTTTCAATTTAAGCATTTGTAAAGACCCGCTAATCGATGAAAAAATGACAGGTCAGACCTTCAAGTGACGTCGTCATTGAAAAAACAGCTTCATCAAATGATTCGCATAGTCGAGAGACCCCCGAGTTCTTGTTTTTGTTCTCTAAGGAACTGCCCACACACGCACACATGTCAGTTGCAGCCAAACACGCCACTATTGTCTGGTCATAAAGCGATTAGCCAACACTTTGTCGTCAGGTCGCATGTCTTATTTATAGCAAGCACATGCAATGTGCACCTGCCCGCATACAGTTTCCGGCCTGGAACTGACGTGATGACAACGCAAAAGACGCGCGTAACGCACACGGTTGAAACAGTCCGAAAGTTCCGCGTCCCGAATAATAGTCATTGCCTATCCCGAAATTACAAAGCGAACTCCGTTTCCAGTCCCGACTCTGATCTCATGTTTAATCATGGCCAGCCCATAAGACCAGACCAGAATTCAAGTCTGTCAAACACAATTATCGCACTTGTCATAACTGTGGCGCGCACAAGACATGTCAATTACAGTCCAAATCCAATCTAATCACGAGTTCTCATACTGCAGTCTATGGCGGGTGGGTGGAAGACATTTAGAGCTCGTTCTAAGAATCTCAAAAATTGCGTCCCTCAAGGTGCCGGACACATTTGTTCATCTCACGCCACTGTTTTAAAGCTGCTATACAAATACAATCATCTGACGGGCCGGCAACTACACTGTTCTCACATGCAAGACAAGAATAGTCTGTTTATTAAATGTTTGGTGTGCATGAGCCCCAATTCTGGCGTGTTTGGAGCGGTTTGGGAAACGCCATTGTGGGCGAATGTTTTAGACATTGAGAGCTGAAACAAACTGCTGGACAGTGATTCTCTTAGCATTCCGCCTCATCACCCCAGTGCACGCAAACAACTGAATGGCACAAAGCAACTTGGTATCCTCATGCCGAATTGATTAACATTGAATTGACAAGCGCTGAAACATTTACTCCGAATGCGCGCGTCTGCCCCATTTGCCTAACCCGCCCCAAACACGTCTGAATCGGGCTTATTCACTCTCACAATTTTAGACAATGGTAGGTAGAAAGTTGCGGCAGCTCTAAAACACAGTGCAGAAAAGGCAGAAGCGCAACAGGTGATATTGATACCTGCACCCCATCAAACTGGCTGTGCTAACATCAGTGACGTAGTTGGGGGATGGGCGTGGTGGGGTATGGGGTAATACTCCAAGCCTGGGTCAACTATCTATTCATGTGTAGCGAAAAATCTGTACCCCAAATCCAGCTTTATCTATGTCTGCCATGCTGGATATCAACCTAAAAGTGTTGATTGTTTTAGTGGGAACTGGGCCATACTATGATCCAAAGTGGTCAAGCCTTCTAATATTTGTACTAACATGCAGAAAGTTACTCGTTTTAGCTTAATTTTCACCTATTTTTACACAACTAATATAAACCTCTTGGCCAAAACGAACATACTCAGCAATCTATCTAATGTCCACCAAGCTGAACCCCTCCAGCTATCTACAGTAGGTACAGGCAAACTACACCAACACGAGCCCGATTTCGAAGGTAGTGCGTATTCAAAACGAATAGAAAGAGAAAATCATCATGCTCCACATTGTATTGTTCAACATGTAACATTTCCCAAATCAGCAGCCACGCCAGAATGTTTCACTATTCTGCCAGCTGCGAAATCGGGCTCGTGTTGGCGTAGTTTGCCTATACTGTACTGTATGTCTACCGACCACCCGGACCAACTGCATCACTGGCTGCCATCGTTATGCATGACCGCCATCAAATTTCCTGATCCGATCTCCGATCCGCATTTGCCAGCATGACATGTTGTATCAAGGATATTTCGACATTTACTGACTTTGTGACTAGAAAAGCCCGTGAACAAAATCGGAATAATCGCCAAGCTTGACACAGCCGGGTGTCGGCGGCATTCTCAGTGGGTGTCAGAAATCAGACAGACGTCGGTGTTTTTCAGACCCGTCAGGTTCGGTCCAAGGCGTCAGCTTAGTGCTTCAAAACCGTCCTTGCTGAGTAAACTGCAAACCAACCCGGTCTCGGTCCAGCGGCACCAGGTGGCGCGCCGGGTGCGGGTGGTCGGATGCCACCGGGTTGTCCGGGTGCACCCGGCTGACCCGCACCCATCGGTGGCGGTCGACTGCCGATGCCCGCTTGTAGGATGTCTTGCAGTTGTTTCTGCGCCACCTCTTTCGTACCCTGAACAATGAAGGAAGCGTTAACGGTTACATTGTAGCTACATATACATGTGCTCCAAGCTTCTGGGTTCCTTTCTACCGTATGCACTTTGCCGGCTGGCAAGTAGCTTTGGCTTCAACCCTGTTCGGGCCACGTACCCACGGACCAGCACAGAAATTCTTGGTGATTTCACAGGTGAAAGTATAAAGTAGTGTTACTTTGAAACGGTCAGGGAACCTTCGCAAAAACTTACGAATATTCAATTCAGAAGTAGTCATTAATGATATCTGCGATCATTAATAAGTTGATAATGTTTGAGTAACCGTGGGTCAATGTCAACAAAGTACATTCGTGGGAATTATTATTATGTACGCATCTTTCCCTAGCTCTGCCGTGTTTACCCCCCCCCCCCCCCGTACCGCACCCGTACCCGTACCGCCTCACTGTGTGGGTCCGGTGCCATTTTCATTTGTACAGACGTCACTCGAAGACACCTGCTCGATTGCTTACGCGCGTGTGTTTATCCTTGCTTTTAGATTTACTCAACTTTACTTGGAGTAAAGTGACATTCATGCTGGATATTGGACATGCGCATTGACACATTTGATGCCGCAAACGATATTAAGAGTGTCGGTTTGCAAGCACTTCGTATCACTTCCGGAAACCGCAACCGTGTTTATACTAATGAACCTAGAGTACATGTTGTAGGCAGATCAATACCGTAAGTTTGTGCACATACGGTTCCTTGTATACAGCATGACTGGACTTCCAACAGGCATACCAAATTTATGACTGGTACTGACCCTTGGTCGGCTGCTACGTTTTAATGCCACCTTCAGGAAGCAGTTTTAACTCATCCTATGCTATGTGAGCTGTGCACCATTCATTATCTCACATTTCACGGTAGGCTGAACAATAATACTAGCGGGCTTGCTGTGGAGGGAACGTGGATCTAGAAGACATATTTAACATGATGACATACATATGTACTTGCGCCACGTGCGCGACAAACATGTACGGCAGTGTTTCAGGTGCAGCTAGAGTTCGTTCCTTCCTTTTTATTACACAATTAATTTATTTGGGTTCAGTGGCCGGCTGGTGCATTCACACATCATGACATACGTATGTATGTCTGGCACGTGGGTAGAAACCTACATAATTGTTTGTTTTCGTCACAATAATGCTGGTCAACCCGCGGTCATGACGATCTTGGATCTTTTGCTCTGAATCCATACACGCCAATTCTAGGGCGGACAATGGATGCATAGCAAAACACGAACACGGAATATTTCCGTGTTCCGTGAGCAATGTGTTCAGGTAACCAGCAATTACTGACACGGAATTATTTCCGTGTTTCGTGATCACCAAAAAAACGCGGAACGCGTACATACAGTACTTAACAGGACGTCAATATTCTGCGTTCCGTTTTTTTTTGTGCTCTAAGCCTTGGTCCGGGCCTTACAGTGATCATATGATTTTCGTAAAGACATTTGCGAAGCCGCATTGTTTTCATCACATCACAAGTTAACATATGTAATGGACCGTTCGATGTTGGCTTCACGCAATGCTCTGTCATCTCATCTGGCCCGTCCATCTGCTGTCGACTTCCATTATTTTCTTCAGGAACCGATAATCATGACTCGTAACCTGGTCTTTATTTGTGTAACAACGCTGTGCGTGTTCACCGACATAGTGTACGCCAACAACGTATTCTACTTGGGTGAAAAGGTTTGATCTTTAGCCGCGTTGTGTTGTGGCAGTTGATGCAGTCATAATTTCGTAAAGAACAGTGGAGCCGCTTCGCCCCGTAATGCATTTTGGCAAGTCACTTTGGACCATCGTCAGGGACTAAGGTGCCGCAGGTGTATACGTCTTGAAACACTAAATGAGCTTGTTTACTTATTTGGATTCATTTAATTTTTAGCGTTATCATGTTACAGGGTATCGACGCCAAGTTTGCCCCATTGCTGCGCAAGCTCAGAGACGTCCGGCGTGTGCGTGCGACCAAGAAGTTTCAGGCCGTTGTTGAGCCTCAAGATGACAATCAATTATTCGGACAGAAATTGGCTAAATATGAACAAGTTTATGGTATATTACTGTGACGTGACCCGTTCTGCAGCACGTTTTCGAGCTCTGCGGTTTGAGTGTGTTGAGTCCAACCACGAGCTCATGAGGTTTTTGAAGTTGGCTTGTGCTGATCCAATAATGTTTTTTTTTAATCTGGCCAAGCAAGCTTTAAAAAAGTCGTCTCATGAGCTCATGGCTGGACTATACGCATTCGTACTGTATGTGTGTGTGTTCGAAGTGCATTACGCTAACAAATGGTGATCAATAAAAGGATTCGTACTGACGAGTATAGGGTATTGGGAGTATTCATGACTGGGAGAATAACCGGTTGTGATAAAAAATTTCGATGCATAGTTGCCCAAATTTCGAACTTTTGCCAGTTAACGCGAGCGTATGTACGTGGTTATACGTGAGAGACTCACTGTATCAATGCATAACAGTGTGTCATTAACAAGATATTATCTGGAGGGCGGCAACGGCACAGAATTCTGGAGCTTTATTGAATGGAAAAAGCAGAACGGTAATGACAAATAAATTAAGCGCTACCCAAAGTACATAACGTCACAGTCATACAAGAATGCCGATAAATCCATGGGTTTTGCTTCGGTTCTGAGGTTTGAAATGAGAAAAATCATTCTACTCGAAAAAAAACCCGCAATTTAAAGCGGGAAACCGTATATCTCATGCTTGCTTTTTTACTACGCAGTTGGACTGTTTATGTCCAACGGTCACAAAAACAACGATCAAACGAGATAAACCACGTTAAAACTGTCAGAATTTATCTTTGAAAAGTTGCTTTCAGGAACAAACGCGAGCTTGTGCCGACTTACGCTCACCCTTTTGATCATGAAAGGCAGTGAGACTGAGACAAGAACCAGCTCGCTGACACATGAAACCTTTGTGAAACATTTCACACGTGGCTGTTGGTTGACGAGCTGGTGGGATACCCTACTAAATGGTCGGCCGTTGCCTGATCAAAAGGGGGAGCGTAAGTCGGCACAAGCTCGAGTTTGTTCCCGAAAGCAAATTTTTAAAAATTAATTCTCACAATTAAAACGCATTTCATTTTGTTTGAACGATGTTTTTGTGATCACTCATCGTATATAGTCACATTTTATTGCGAAAGGCCGGATTCTGAGAGCATGCGATATCCGGTTGCCCGGTTTAAGGAACCTAGGAATGACGGTTTATTTGAAGAACTTGACTAGATAAACGAATGAGGGACCAAAGAAACCTCAAAGGAAAAATCTCTTTATTCATGTGCAACGTGACCGTGTTATTTGGAAAACTTCCGAATAATCACACTGGGGGGTCACACAGGCGGTGATTAATCGTCATTATCCGTACTATGCGTGTTAGCGACTGTGGCTGCAAAGCCAGATGTTGCTGTTCACATGTATGTATCATGCACACATCGTCAGTTAAACAATTCAAAGCAAACAACGCACGCCCACGCCTAGGTGTCTACGCTGCACCTACTATGCGCGCATTATGTATTGAAACCGTTAAAAAAACGAACAAAGCTCATCAAAATAGTGAACGCGCGGTGCTTTTGTCGTTTATCAATATTCATTGTTCATAGAAAGGGGATTATCCATCACTGGCCTAACTCACTCATGTCTTTACAACTGCAAGGTATCCTACCATACTTGAGTATTTTTCCGCAAAATATATTTTTGAAAGCAAAAACGTTCCTTTCCCAAAAAAAACGTTTTTTTCAAATGTTCTTCCGGTATGCAAGGATACCCGTGGTCCAAAAACAAAACTACCACTTGGGAAAATTTCGCAAAAATAAAAACGTATTTTCCGGGCCTCTAAAAATGTTTTATTTCTTTTTTTTGTTCGAAAAAAGGGTTTTTTTCGGCCCGCAAGTGTACATAACCCTACCCCCAGACCGGGCCGACTGCCAAACTTAATTTAATTTTTTGTGCCTTTATTACCTATGCAATGAGGTGCCTGTTCTGTGCAGTTCTGTTCTAAGACTGTGCCTATCAAACAGCCGCGCTAAATGCTTTGCTTCAGAAAAAAGCATTTACGGCAACCAGGAAGCAGTCCAACAGGCTGAGCGGATATTTTGAGTATTCTTGACCATCAAAGATCGTGACATCTCTTCCAAGCTCGATCCCATTACGTCACTGACACGTAAAGATCAGCACAGCAGCATAGGTGCTGATTCCTATAATGTGCAAACATTGTGACCCTGTTGTTTCCAATTTATAGCTCATCGTCACTCACTAATGCATTAATGCAAATGGTTTTCGTTGGTGACAACTACGCTTCCGTGGCTGACAAGCAAGCGACATCTAAAAAGAAGCCGGAAACGCTCTATTTGCACGTTTCTTGCCACACATCACATTTGTCGAGGAGAATTTCTGTTGATGATACATATTCCGGAAAACTGTTGCACTAACACGTGTAATCTGTCCTGGTTCTGACCGATTTTTTTATCTCGTAATGACCTAAATGCTATTGGACACAAAGACATGAATAGATGGGGTGGGAGTGGCCTGTTTTCTCCCAATCAAATGTTGATTCCTCACTTCCACCACTGCATTTTTCACACGTGCCTGCGATAAAGCACCATGATCGCTACTAAAGCATGTGGTTTAATTTTGGAATAGATATTGTATGCGCTAATCACCAAAAAGCAACGATGCTGCACCTTTCTAAGCTCTAGCTGTCAACTCTTTTAATTAAGACACTTTGCCTGAGAAAATCGAGCGCTATACAGGCAGTTGGGGTCAAATTTTAAGAATTTCGGGTTTTTGTGATAGAATCATTCTATGGGTAGGTAGTAATTCGTGTGCAAAATATTTTTCGAAAATTCCGTATTTAAGTCGAGATATGGCTCAATAAAGAAATTTTGCTTCTGGCGCCGTCGCACCCCAAGGCTAAAAAAATTAAAAAGTCCGTAACTTTTGATAGGAGTGGAATTTTGATGCACTTTTTTTATTGGGTGGTAGACAATTGCAGCAGTGTATCACACATTATGCTAGACGCTTTTGTGCATCACAGTGTGACCCAAAATATTGAACAACAGTTGTAAAAAAATTTCGTGTTTTTGGGTCACTTTGGGCTGTGGCAAAAGTTTGCCAGGTAATGACATTGCAAAGAGCTTTACCTTCGCAGATGCTCCGGGCGATTGTCTTTCAAAAACAATAAAATATAAAATCACAGGATCTATATCGGGCGCACAGTGTGACATTGAAGTGCACCCCTAACATGAAAACGCGCCCTTGAGCGCGCGCCCAGCCAGTCAGCTTACCCCCGCCGTGCGCGTGCGTTTTTTGCGTGCACACAGGCAAGTGGCTTGGCATACACTGTGCTACGCAAATTTACTGTTTTGTTCGATTTTGAAGTGAAACAACATTTGTTCATTGCCCAGCATTTTCATTGCGTCGGTTCTACTGCTGTTTGTACCGCATCCTTTTTCTTATAATTGTTTTATCACTATGCTATAAATTTATCATCCTGTATTATTATTGTTTTGTGTTTGTAAAAAGTTTGGGTTTGTCTGCTTGTAAAAAGTGGACTAACATTAACATAAAATGAAATACAGATGGTGTTTGATGCGAGTCAATTGATTTGCTTATTAATTTTTTGACAATCAAAATTAAATTTCTTTTTGTTCGAAGTCCATTCTAATATTTCCATACTTGTAAATCTTTCATTTATAGGAGTAACCGTTTTTCAAATGTCACAATAGTTGCAATGATCAACAATGGGTCCACTGTCAGTTTGCTATACGGTATACGAAACCAGATACATGAAATCAAGAAGGAACAAAAGTTTGAATAAAGGAAATCCGAGTAGCAAGTCGTTACAGAAGAACAGAAATGAACATGTGGCTGTAGAGCCAATAACTGTTGATGCTCATATTCGAAAACACACAGTCAAATACAATTGCTCGTTGAACGCCTGCTGTATGTACTCTATACAGAACAATTTTTTTAGGTTGGGAAGTTTTTACCCTGCCGGAACATCAAGATGCCATCGATTTCTGCAATCACTTGTTCACTGCTAAAATGCAAATGGCCGCCACAGCTGGGGGTGGCCGCATTCCAGGGGATGTGACCACTCTGCTGTCCAGGGAGGCTCGATCGCAGTTTGCACACAAGGTAGGCAATCATGATAGCAAATCAGACGGAAGAAGTGGGGACGCTATCAAAAAGAGCGCAGTGCACCGCGTAAAATGTAGGAACGTTACTTGTCCGTCACTCCGTCCGATCTCGCAGGCCAAAGCAGGTTTAGCCTGGTTGCGGTTTGGGATCAACTACCAATCACGTCGGGACCAGTTCCCCTCGTGCGCACAGGCCAACCCAGCTCCACATTCCTGCAAAGGGTCGCCAAATAACTGCAGTAACACTGGTGCGGAGTGACTGCCGCTTCCCATTGGAGCAGGGATTTTTTAGCTTCCTTTTGAAAACTGCAGTTGGAATTTAGCCCAAAATCACACTTATTTATCTATTATTTATTTGTCAGTTTATCTGATCAGATGATATTTTGCAAGGTTTTCTGACTAATGAGTTTAGTTCTTTTGTTTTCCAGGAGTTCGGTCCTTCATGTGTGCAAATCCTTAATGCGGCAGGCCCGGCATTGTGATGCACGACGCTGGATATGTGCTCCATCTCAAACGACCGCTAAACAATGAGCCACGTCAAGTCCTGTTCAGGGATCTGTTCAAATATCGAGATCATCGTGTTTGGTTAGATTTCAGGCATATAAGATTATGAAAAATTTGTGTGAACTAAAGCGTGGATAAAAAGTAAAATTTCTTGTGCGTTGTCAGTTGGCCCAAAGTGAACTTCGGTAGGGATCTAATGGCCTGGTTCGAATTCGAATGTGGGTGCCTTGGGTCTAAACTAGAACGCGGCTAAATTTTTTGGGCAGACCAAAAAATTAACTGTGCCTGGAACCTGTTCTTTTTCTTACTCTTTTCTACTTTAGCTTTTGCCTCTTTCTTACCATTTCTCTAGCTGTGGAGCTTGCTGTACCCACAATTCCACTGAAGGTCACTTTCGTGTATTTCCGTGCCTAGATTTTTTCAAGGCAACGCAATTTTTAACGCTTTTCATGACGTCAGGTGTCACCATTGCTCTCAAGCACACAGTTTTCGAGTCGCCGACAGAGGTTTCACTCAAGAGCGAGACGCACAGTTTGTGATCATGTCCCTGCACGTGTACGATGTAAAGGACGACATGCACACACTGTTGCGCAAGGAAGTTTCACAAGGAACAACAGAAAACACAAAAAAACAAACCCCAACACAAAAAAACCCCCCCACCCCCCAAAAAAAACCTGGTCTTTCATTTTGCGTCACTTGATTTGCGTCTCCAACTTGTGTTTGCACTTTGGCTTTACGTTTTAGCCATTTTACGTAACCCAAGGATAAAAATAAGTAGGAAATAAGTTTTTTCAACTTAGTTGCGTGTTAGACGAAAAATTGGCTGACAAAACTGACTGACGTGACAATAGCCGAGCAAGTATGAGTAAAGTACCTCATTTTTATTACAATACTTGCTTTAGTTAGATAGTATACTGTTTATCGGTAAAACTGAATCGGTTTGAATTTGATGTCACATAACTTTCAGCATCCGATGCGTCGTGCAAGTGATACCGTCCCATGATAATCCGATACCAGTCGAGAAGTGGACAGATCCAGAAACAGGCAAAGAGACCGGTGACTACACATTTCCCGGTGGTCACTACGTTGCGTTTGTGCCATGCGATTCGGGCGGTTGGATAGAGCTAGACAATTTGGCACCGAAACCAAAGCATATCACCGATAATGAAGCTAATGAGCGATTTTTTGACACGTTGAAAGATGTGGTTCTGATATTTTTTGAAAAGAATATGCTGTAATTATTTTTTGCGTTAAGACTTGAAACTGCTGTATCTTATGCACCCTATACATGCATACAAAACATCCAAATTCTGATTTAAAGTGCGTCACACTATTCTTGTTACCAGAACAGGTGTGCTAATGTATTATACGCATTATCATGAAATTGAATTAGTGTTACAAGTTTGTAACCACGTAGAGATCTACATCGTAGATCATTAGGCTGAAAATAAAATATTTGAAGATAAAATGCACTTTCATTAACCAACGAACCGTCCCCATTGTATCGCAGCACTGCCAGTGACCCAGGATTGCATACTGAAGCAACAAATGGACGCACGCAAATGAAACCATAACTCAACAGTATCACATTGTAGAATGTACATTGCATTCTTTAACGTTGATAATGTTGTTTCTCTTCAAAATCGAACAAAACAGTAAATTTGTACAATTAGCACAGTGTATGCCAAGCCACTTGCTTGTGTGCACGCAAAAAACGCACGCGCACGGCGGTAAGCTGACTGGCTGGGCGCGCGCTCAAGGGCGCGCTTTCATGCTAGGGGTGCACTTCAAGGTCACACTGTGCGCCCGATATAGACCCTGTGATTTTATATTTTATTGTTTTTGAAAGACAATCGCCCGGAGCATCTGCGAAGGTAAAGCGCTTTGCAATGTCATCACCTGGCAAACTTTTGCCACAGCTTAAAGTGACCCAAAAACACGAAATTTTTTTACAACTGTTGTCCAATATTTTGGGCCACACTGTGGTGCACAAAAGCGTCTAGCATAATGTATAATACACTGCTGCAATTGTCTACCACCCAATGAAAAAAGTGCATCAAAATTCCACTCCTATCAAAAGTTACGGACTTTTTAATTTTTTTAGCCTTGGGGTGCGACGGCGCCAGAAGCAAAATTTCTTTATTAAGCCACATCTCGACTTAAATACGGAATTTTCAAAAAATATTTCGCACACTAGTTACTACCCACCCATAGAACGATTCCATCACAAAAACTCGAAATCCTTAAAATTTGGCTTTTTTCGTTCGATTTTCTCAGGCAAAGTGTCTTCAACCAAATTATCCCACCCAAAATGGGCCAAAAAGCGTGTAAACAAAGTGTTTTCGACTGACTTCAGCACTGTTCAAGAACACTGTGGTTGCTTCGAACAAATTTTGCACGGAAATTGTTATATTTTTCGAAATTACGTTATTAAGTACTGGAAATATATTTGGACAAAAACGGTTTTTCTAAAAAAAAACGTTTTTTTCACGAAAAATAAAAAACGGTTCTTTATGACAGTATACCCGTGTGCGCGTCCAATGCGGTTGATTGTCCATTCTAAATGATATTCCACGTCAAACGGAGGCGGTCGCTGAGGCATCACCACGATGACAGTCTTTTTCAGAATCGACAGCCGAACTTCGATCCGCTCATCCAAAAGTTGGAAAAACTGCGCGCGACGACAGCGGTCGAAGGGGCACGAGCGCCCGTTGGACGAGACGGACCGAATATCGATGATTATGCGTACCCGGACGGGCACGGCCACGCCGAGCTGCACATCTTGCTTTGATCAATGCCCTGTTTGCTGTGGTGGTCACTTTGCAACAGTGTTTGCGTGTATGTGCAACGGCTTTTGACTTGATATGGTATGTCTGAGTCTCCGAGTTCGGGTCTTTTCAAAAATTTGGGTATACTGTATGCTTGATTTAGGTCGTCGGCATGAGAGTGTGCATCCTACCCAGAATGGTCGTTTCTTGCAACATCAGTGTTTGGAACATCAATAACCATGTGGATTAAATTTTGTAATTTCGCGTGACAACTCTCTATTGTTTTTGATTGCTTGCATTATGTCAAGTAGGAACTGTGTTCCGCGACAAATGCGGCGAGTGTGCGCGGTATCACTTACACCATAGCGTGTACTGCGTGCAACTTGATGTGTTTTGGCGTTTGACCTGATGTGTGTAAGTTTCGGCGAGCCCGGGTTTTAGGGAAAAGCTGGATTTAGAGAGTGTCTGCATGCATTGCATACATACTGTATCCAAGGCCGTCGTCACTTGAATAAGCATATGGATGTGAATCACTGACAGTTTGACTGTTTGCACTATGTTGTGTAGGGTGTAGGAACTGTGTTCCTGACATGGTCGAAGTTAACCACATTACCGTGATTATCATTTCTCAAGTGATTGATGCGCAGATAAAAACTTGAACCAATACAATATTTGTAGCGCTGATTGTCACACTGCCGATTGGGCACACGCAGTATGATGGGCAACATTGTCAGCTCGTATGACTGACGCATAGAACACCACCATTTGCACCCACAAAAAAGGAGCGTGTAGCAGTGTTTCATTTAGTTCTTATAAATGTGAGCAAGATTATAATATTAGAGTAGCATAAAGCTGTTTGTTTATACAGGGCAAACTAGCGTTAATTACAGACGCTATTTGCCTCTGTACATTCGCCCCAAAGCAGAGAGCAATTTAATTCAACTGGGCAGTCGAACCAAACGAATCCACGTATGCACAAAAAGTTTTGAAGGAAGTTATCAGGTGCGCCGGAAACGTCAGTCATTGAAAAAGGTTCGGCGCATAACTTCCAAACAGGTGTAGATTATAAAACATCTCCAGATACAAATTGCATGCGGTAGATGGCAAAAATCTGACATCAAACGCAGCCGCAGCCACGTTCCATTCGAACAGCGCACGCAGCAAGAACGTTGGTCTCTTAACCACACACAACCAACCCACCGGTTCTGCTGAACAAACCCCAAAGACCGTGTCAAAGCGCGAACTTACGGTATACCAAACGGTCAAGATAACCCGACAGGACAATAAAAACGTGCAAAAACGAACAACACCTACCTTGAATACATAACAGCGACTCATTCCCTGCGCGTTCAGTTCATGCACCTGCACCATACGGCCGTAGCTGATCAGACCAACCAATGCGTCCGCCTGAAACAGAGAATGTCCAATTACAGGAACCAGTAACGTGTATTTTGATGAATAGTGCAGAGTCAAGCGGCGCCTACAAATACAACATTCTCAAGGTGCGCCCGAAACGCCAAAAATCGCTGTCAATTTGCAACTAAAATATTGATATATCGGTGCAAGGTGTACCCAAGGTCTTGAACAAAAGTCTCTGACAGGAACGTTTGATTCAAGTGGAAGTGGCCAATTATTCATCACAAAAGCTATTTCATTCAGCAGGTTGGTACATAAGCCAATCGCAACCGATTTCCGATAGTTTCCGGTAAGTCGGACTCCATGTTGTCCCCGACTGCTTGTGTCGGAATGGGAACTGTTCTTAAAGTGACTCTACAATTGATCGTTGACCGCGTTTGTTTGCGGTCATTTTTTCAGAAAATGAAGACTAGGTATCAGAAACCCAGATTTAGGAAATAGATTTTCAAGTCGTTGCTTTGTGATGTTTCACGGAGCCCACACATTTTTACAGGAGGAGAAAAAATGAAAAAAGTTTGATGCAGGCCTGTGCGAAACACAAGGTAATCCAATAGAAGATCTTTTCAGCGTTTTATACTCAGACGTTTTTCAGTTAAACGAGATATAAAGCATTGTGCGAAACGCCATGTGTGATAAATAATAAACGAAACACTCCAAAAAATCAAGCCTTTTTAAAGCACCCTTTTACTCTAGCATAATTTTAAGCAACTGTGGTGAATGAAATAAGTTGTCAATTAGAAATAAAAATCGTCTAATTATAGGATGTGCTTTTTTCAAAGCTGAAACATTATCCCCGGCCGGCTGTGTGTTGTCGTTGTGTGTGCGCTGTGCGTGGTCTGAATGGCTGCCTTGCGCATGTTGTGGTAAACATTGTGTGAGCTGTGTAGGGTTTTGAAAAACGAAAAAGCACATCCTGAATACTAGATAATTAGACGATTTTTATTTCTAATTGACAACTTATTTCATTCACCACAGATGCTTAAAATTATGCCAGAGTAAAAGGGTGCTTTAAAAAGGCTTGATTTTTTGGAGTGTTTCGTTTATTATTTATCACACATGGCGTTTCGCACAATGCTTTATATCTCGTTTAACAGAAAAACGTCTGAGTATAAAACGCTGAAAATATCTTCTATTGGAGTACCTTGTGTTTCGCACAGGCCTGCCTCAAACTTTTTTCATTTTTTCTCCTCCTGTAAAAATGTGTGGGCTCCGTGAAACATCACAAAGCAACGACTTGAAAATCTATTTCCTAAATCTGGGTTTCTGATACCTGGTCTTCATTTTCTGAAAAAATGACTGCAAACAAACGCGGTCAACGATCAATTGTAGAGTCACTTTAAAGGATAGGCTACCGCTGTTCCACGCGACTCTTTCACGCGTCACGCTTTTCTAGGATACCAAAGAACCGATCGGTCTTAAACCGCAAAAATCAAAACAACGCGCAGTTGGGCGGCCCAGAATAACAGAAACCCGTTCCTGTAACTCTCACATCCTGTTTTGTGCTCATTTTCATGCCCGTAAATTCCACATCCGATCTTGCAATTATGCTTCTTGCACTTAACCTTCTTCTATTATGTATTATTGAGTTGGTGAGCACGCAATGAAACAACAAATAATACTGTATCTCCGAACCGGCAAGAGACTGAGCGATGTTTGCAAGGACTCCTTGAGCGCTTTGAGTTCCTCAATTGGCAGACAAGTGTCGACCACAAACAGGAAGATTGGTGGCATCGTCGTGGCCTTCTGAAACGAAAAAATAACGCGCTCTATTGTTAGACTGGGAAAGTTTATGTTTTGTGATCATACAGCATGGGCATGTTTAGTTATATCGGGAATCGGGAATGAAACAAAACATTTTCTGTGCAAAATCAGGCCAGTCAGGCCGGCCTCAGTTATGGTGGCAAAGAAAAAGTTTTTTGTCATGCACTAAAACTTGACACTGTCAAGTTGACAGCAATGAAAAACGTGGTTTCATTCCCGATTCCCAATGTGACTAAACGCGCCCTACGACGTGTGGGGTTAGAACGATGTCGGGACGGCACCCAAACCGAACATGTGCTTGTGTTGGGTCTTTGGTGCACAGAGATATCGCGTGTCGGGTTTGCTGGGACCCAACACTCACAGTTCAAAAGATGAATTTGATGTTGTCACTGACGTGTTCAGCTGTAAATTTCGAACCTGACCTTAGTTTACCACAACAAATCAACACGCAAAAATAAAACCAAAAACTCAAACCAAACAGACCGTCAGCGTGTATTCAATGGTGGTGAACTGCGGCGCTAATTCGGGCGGCAGATTATTCTCAGCGATCATCGCATAATGCGGCGGGAACGGATTGCGTTGACCGCAGAATGGGCACAGCCACACTTTGGTGCGAAAATCGACTTGGCTGCAGAACATTGATGGCACCGATTGTATGGCCGATTTAATGATAATCAAACAAAAGTTACGTGAACAAGACAGGCACTTCAGGGCAGACTTGGGTGGGAATTCCTGGTCGTAGATGTGTGATTCACTTTTTTGAATCACATGATTTTTTAATTCAATTTTTTTGATCGGTTTCGAAATGAAAAAATTGATCGAATTTGATCCCGGTGTTTCGACGGCGATCGAAAATCGAAGTTCAATAATGGATCGCGATTAAAAATCGATTGCAGATCGTGATCAATCAAAGGTTCGAAAATGAGTGAAGTCGCATTTGTTCGGTCGACTTAGCG
The DNA here is from genome assembly GCA_030248065.1 of Rhynchonema sp. JSB1_4. NCBI lineage: Eukaryota > Metazoa > Nematoda > Chromadorea > Monhysterida > Xyalidae > Rhynchonema > Rhynchonema sp. JSB1_4. Next base: position 35,048 of record JASAMV010001276.1, read on the forward strand.
CATCAAATTGCACATCAAACTGACGAAAAGTATAATCTCATCAATTTGTAACCAAATGAATTGAATTGAATCAATAACATCGAAAAAAGCGATTGTATTTTTATTTGCGAATTTCGATCTTTTTTTCAGCAGTTTCTTCAAGTTTTCGACTCGAAAATTGAAAATCACTTTTTTTGAAATCACAATCAGTGATTGCTCCAAATTCCCAAGTCTATTCAGGAGCATTTCGGTTTTATTGGTCCATGATCCAATTTCATCCTACTAAGGTTCCCAAGAATCACCAAAGATGAACATGATAAGCACAGCAAAACGAACCAGAACGGATTCAGCACAGCCTTGCACTGTGTTTTCGTGCACAACACCGGGTCATAGTGCAATGGCGGTGGTTGCGGCGATTCGGATGGACGTTCTTTCAGCGGCGAGAAAAAGCCGGCTACCGGTACCACGCACCGGGTCGCCTGCAACAGTGTAAATGTGTGTCACGTCATTCCTTTAAGACCTAATCATCTGAGATTTTATTTTTCCGGAAGTTTTTCCAAGTGGTAACTTTTGGAAAAAAACGTTTTTTTGCGAGAAATTTTCCAAGGTCGCGAAATCATGCTGTCACAACAACCACAAGCACAACCACAGTAAATCGGTGCTAAACAATCTAAAATGAGTACTTTTATAACGCTAAAAGTGCACTTTTAGCCTGTTTCAGACCATTGTCCGACAAAATTTTGACCAAAACAGGCGTTTTTGAACCATGAGTAGGCATCCTTCATTACTGGAAAAATATTTGGAAAAAAAACGCTTTTCTTCCAAAAATATATTTTGCGGAAAAATGCGCAAGTATATCTGAGATTCCTTCAAAAATATATCTTTGCTTGAGTGCTTTTTCTTTGAAGGCGGCAAATTTGGAAACGGCTTTTGTCATTGTGTCGCTGACAAAACAGCGCTGGCCAAAAAGACAAGTTCTCAAAACAAAAACAGTCGCCGTCTGGGAAGATGTTTGTTATGGACGGACGGTTGGGCCGCCGCCGCTAGCGCCAGAACTGGCGGCTCTTTCGTTCGGCCGTATCCCGATTTTTACTGGCAAAAGAAAGACTTCGTAAGTGCAAGATACGAATCCGATAGCCGATCGCTGATTCCACACATGTGACCAGTGTAGTACTTGGTCAGGGTGTTGACGATAGATAGATTGGGACCCGAAATGTGTTGACGATAGATAGATGACCCAAGTCCGAAATCTGGGGGGGGTCGACCCGTGTTGGAGGTGGGGGGGGGGCGTTTGGGGGGGGGGGGGTAGCCCCACCCCAGTACAGTAGGTATCCCCCCCTCGCCTGGTACAGTAGGTATCCCCCCCGATGTTTGGCATGGTACAGTAGGTATCCCCCCCGATTTTCACCCCGGTACAGTAGGTATCCCCCCCCCCCGATTTTGCCCCAAAAGTGCCATTTTTTGATCAAAATGACGAAAATTAGTGTTAAATCAGTGGTTTTTATCTCAAATTACCCCAAATTCGCGCGCTACGCGCGCAAATACTACGTTTTCACACGATTCCACACATAATAAACTCATTAAAAATTTTTACCCCAAAACCTAACCCCCCCAACCCCCCCAAACCCCCCCTAGGTACATAAACATAACCCCCCCAGGCCATCGGCTCTGGTACAGTAGGTATCCCCCTCGCCGAGCGCGGTACAGTAGGTATCCCCCTCCAGAGTACCTCCAACACTGGGGTCGACCCAAACTTGTTGACGATAGATAGATGGTGGGGGGGGGGGTCGCCAAAAATCAAGGTATAGTATAGTGTACTAAGTTGGTAATAATGTGTAAATATTAATGAAAATGTACTTAGATGTACTACATCCGCGCGTAGCGCGCGATTTTTTGCCTATGTGGGGCAAAAAATACCGATTTTGAGCCATTTTGAGTCAAAAATGTCAATTCTGGGTTCGAAATGTGTTGACGATAGATAGATTGTTCCCAGAATTTGTTGACGATAGATAGATTTGCCCATAAGTGTTGACGATAGATAGATGAAATCAAAAAGTGTTGACGATAGATAGATGAATTTGGGGGGACCCCCCCACCACCCCCCAAGTACCGTAAAAACCTAAATACAGCCCCCCTCGGAATAGAGCCCCCCCCCCGTAATACAGCCCCCAAAAAGGGGTCAGTGAATTAATAGAGCCCCCCGGAATAGAGCCCCCCCCAAAGTAACATCCCCTATACAGTAGTGTATTAAGGCTTGATAGTGGTGCACAGGTACATTTATGCACGTTTGTTGTTCGTTCAGAGCACATAATACGCCTCTTATTGACGAATAGACACGAATAAATGCAATTACAAGCGAAAAAACATCCTTTCAAACCCCTTTTTTGGGGTTTTTAGGGGTATTTCCCTGAACAATTTCTTCCGGTTTGGGTCAGTGAATTAATAGAAGCCCCCCCCCGGAATAGAGCCCCTCCGTAATAGAGCCCCCCAAAATGGGGTCAGTGAGTTAATAGAGCCCCCCTTCTATTTAGGTTTTTACGGTACTACCCTGCATGTGACTGGCGGCAGGCGGTGTTTTTATCATGAAAGAGGCAAAGAAACCACTATAGAATTCCAACCTCAATTCGACTGTGCGGCCAGACGTTCCACGTGAATCGAACGCCATCGTTGAGTTCTTGTCCGCGCAAATATTCCTGCCACGGATCGGCCATTTTGAATTGATTGTTGGATTTGTCTCTCTCTGTTGATGGACCTCGTCTCTAACTCTGGTCATGCAGTGACCAACTGAAAAAAAACCAAGAGAAAACGAAAGAAAACCGTTTTTTCCGGAGCCCGGTAATTTTCTAAAACAAATGACCCGGAAAAATTATCGGTCAGCCGGGCCGGGTCCGACCGATCCTAATCTCTGGCTGGACGACACGACAACAGAGGTCGCAATCGGGCCGGGCCGCGATTTTGGGATTTTGGCTCGGGCCGGGCCGGGCCGGGCACCCCGGCCCGAAGCTTCTGAAGTGACTTATTTTATTGAAAAAGTAGGGATTTTTTTTGTCAAAAATACCAAAATTTCTGACGGATTCGGCAAGTAAGTGATCAGTATTGTCTCTATCTGACGACCATTTCATGGAAAACAATGTATTTTCAACCAGTGGTGTAGCTAAAGGCAGTCTACGGAAGGTTGTCACTCAGCCCCCGAATACCGTAACCCACCGCAAGCGAGATCGTTGCGAGAACCTTGCTGATCGCTGCTTATCCACACGCAGTGTAGTTCCTGGGGGGGAGGGGGGGGTCCCCCCCCCTAAGGTACACTAACCGCCGCGACCAAGGTACACTAGTACACTAACCGCCGCGCCAGGTACACTAACCGCCTCAATTTTTGCCCAAAATAGGCAATTTTAGGCCTAAAATGGGCATTTTTAGCCCTAAAATGGGTGATTTTTAGGTCAATGTTGTCAAAAGTCGCCAAAATACCCTTTTTATGGAGAATTTTTTCCAAAAAGGGCAAAAAATAGGTCAAATTTTCTACCTCAAAAAGTGACTTTTTCCTGAATTTGGGTCTTCCCCCCCCCTTCCCCCCCCCAGGGAGGTACACTAACCGCCGCACGGAAAAAAGGGGTAGGTACACTAACCGCCGCGCCGGACCAGGAACTACACTGTCCACACGTGTATTAGCGGCAGCAAGCTGGAAATTGTCATCATGCGCGTCGATCACCAAAACTTGGAATTGTTGGTTGGTGTTGGCGCTAACACGCAAAACATAGATAAAAACCAAAATGGTCTCGACACGATCCTTGCAGATCAAAATTACGGTGGGTTACGGTATTCGGGGGCTGAGTGACAACCTCCCGTAGACTGCCTTTACCCAGGCGGGGCGGCAACCTACAGTACCACCAAAAATGTGGGACGGCAACCTACCTACTGTACCGGCCGGGCTAAGGGGGAACAAAATTTTTTCGGTCGAAATTTTGAAGAAAATGTGCTCTAAAACGCTAATTTCGCGCGTAGCGCGGCGATTTATCGCCTATTTGGAGTGAAAAGTACCGATTTTATATTCCATTTTGAGCCAAAAATCGCAACTTACTGTACTAGCCGCCGGGCGGCGACCTACCTAGTGTACCAGGATGGAGCGTCAACCTACCTACCTACTGTACCTAGGGGGGACCCCCACCCCCTGCAATACCGTTGTTTTCAACCAAAAAATAGGTTCAAAAAATCGTAAAAATTATGACAAAAATTGGGTTAAAATCTGAGCCAAAAAATTCGGGCCGGGCCGGGCCGGGCCGGAGATTTGGGGGTTCGGGCCGGGCCGGGCCGGAGATTTGGGGGTACGGGTCGGGCCGGGCCGGGCCGGAGATTTGGGGGCTCGGGCCGGGCCGGGCCGGCCAAACCCGGCCCGATTGCGACCTCTGCACGACAACGACACGTGGAAACAGCACCTGATCTCAGCCTGGGCTGTCTGTCGTCTGACCCTGACGCATTTTGGGAAAAGCTAGTCCAGTTTCAAAATTGACGTCCCCGTTTTGGTTGATGGAAGACTGATTACTATTGTAATCAGTGCACCCTGCAGAGGCTCTGGGGGAAAGACTGATTATGGATTTGAAAATAAAACGGATTAAACGGAATCCGCATAATCAGCCTTCCCCCCAGGGCCGTTTCCCGGGAAGACTGATTACGAGTGCTATGCCTGCCACACATGTATTCAGCCTAAGCAAAAGCCTAAGTTTAAAGCCTGGAGTCAAGGCCTAAGCCTAAATATGTGCGCAAACGTGAGCCTAAGCCAAAGCCTAATTTTCTAACAGAGTATCCTAAGCCTGAACTAAAGCCTAAGCCCTAGCCTTGGTTCAGGACTGAGTTACAGCTGGATTCCGTTTAAAGGGGAAATTGCACATTCCTAATCGCCATTCAAACTCTACGAGTGTTTTGACAGTCGTGTGGGCATCATGAAAGTCAAATCACTTGGTACAAACTCTCAAACATGTACCCAGGAGAAGCAGTTTAAAGGGAACAATCGGACAATTGTTTAATGACAAGCAGAGCATGAAACATTTAGCAGACACGCTGGAACAATTCGTCGAAATTCGAAATATAAAGAAAAGCGAAATTCTACAGTTAGTGAGTTTCAAGAATCGTGCGAAACATTCTGTCGCCTTGACAGCTTTTTGATCAGGCAATTTGCCTGAATGCGCAGGTAGAAATTCGGCCGGTCCGCGCCGAATTTTGTTCCCAGTGGCTTGTCTTAAACGGAATCTCCTGGGTACATGTTTTGGAGTTTGTACCAAGTGATCTGATTTTTGTGATGCCCACATTGCTGTCTAAACACTTGTAAAACTTGAAAGGCGATTAGGAATGTGCAATTTCCCCTTTAAGCCGTTTTATTTTCCAGTCCATAATCAGTCTCCCCCCAGCACGCAAAAATCCGTTTAATCCGGAAAATCCGTTTAATCCGTTTTATTTATAATCAGTCTTCCCGGCACGGCTGGTGTTGGGGTCTGGTCCCAATCGAATGCATCAGTAAATATCAGTTGGGCACTAATGGTTCACGTTATTGACAATCTCAGGTTTGTAGTGTCTGCGATGTTTCACTTGGCTAAGGCTTGGGCTTGGGCTCCGTCCAACCTGAGCCAAGTGAAACATCGGAAGCCGGTAAAACAGCGAGGTAATCATTGACGTGAAACATTACGCGCGGTCGTTCCAGTTCCAAGACAGCTGCATCCAATTGGGGGACCAGATCACTGGGAACGAACTGTCCCACAACCGATTCGGGTTTATCCGTTTTATTTTTCAATCCGTAATCAGTCTTCCACATCCAGCGCAGCTGAGTCGGGTTTACCAGGTTTATCAGCTTTATCCGGGTTATTTGTAATCAGTCTTCCCCCAGAGCGCAGCTGAGTCGGGTTTATCAGGTTAATCAGCTTTATCCGGATTATTTGTAATCAGTCTTCCCCCAGCGCAGCTGAGTCGGGTTTATCAGGTTTATCAGCTTTATCCGTTTTGTTTATAATCGGTCTTCCCCGGCACGCCCGTTTTCTCAGGCTTTGGCTTAGGCGTGGGCTTAGGCTTAGGCTTAGGCTTATATTACGCTTAGGCTTAGGCCAAACCTTGAGCAAACCCGTGCCTTCTATCGCGAAATCGAAAATTTGCGTTTTCTCTCACTCAAGGCAACTGGACTAGCTTTCCCCAACATGCGATCCTGACGTTGACGTGATTTTCGTATAACCGCAATGAGGGTTGGATAAAAAAAATTCTCATTATCGAACTTTTTTTAAAAAAAAACTTTTTAAATTGTTTTAAAATCACTTTTTTTATTCCGGACCACCAAAAATTGGTTTCTTGAAGAATGAAATTATACTGGCGGATGAAAAAAACGTTTTTTTCACGAAATCTGGCCTATAAGAGTGGCAGGAGCCCATTTCTTCAGGTTAGGTCTCGTTCCAGATCGTGGCGTCAATGTCGACTCGTGCGTGACTCGAACTTCGTCGACGGACAGTGCTTTTGCTTGTTTGTTAGTTCTCTTATCGCGCTTGTTTTTATGTTCAGCCTCAGTTTTTGCCTTCTGTTTTTTTAAATTTTACCTTTTTTGCCCCAGTTAGTTGCAGGTAGAACAGCAGGATGTACTGAAGACCCGCCTGGGTGTACTTTTTTTAAGTACAGGCCTAACTGCTGTTCTGAATCGGTGCTTGTCTACATTCATGGCCGAAACAAGACAGCCATTTATCTAGCTATTATTAATTTCTTCTTTCGTTAATTTAATTTCTAATTTTCCTAGTCTAGAAAATGGTTGTAAAAGCCGATTCTCTAGGAACTCGTTTTTTCTCTGCTTTTTATGGGGCTAGGTTGTTAGTTTATTTGGTATTTTGCAAAAAAGTTTTTATTTTTGCGCAATTTTTTTAAATTTGGTCTTGCTCGCTTTTTTGCCTTCATTTATTTCTCTGTTTTTTCCTTTTCATTGCTGCCTTCATCAAGCTCTCACTTTTTATGGTGTCTTCTACTAATAGATAATATTAATCTGTCACAACTTTCCATTTTTATAATTAGGCTTACTATTGGGCTGGCTTAGGCCAAACCTTGAGCCAACCCGTGCCTTCTATGGCGAAATCGAAAATTCGCGTTTTCTCTCTGTCATGGCAACTGGACTAGCTTTCCCCAACATGCGACCCTGACGTTGACGTAATTTTCGTATAACCGCAATGAGGGTTGGATTAAAAAAAATCTCATTATCGAACTTTTTTTAAAAAAAATCTTTTAAATTGTTTTAAAATCACTTTTTTTATTCCGGACCACCAAAAATTGGTTTCTTGAAGAATAAAATTATACTGGCGGATGAAAAAAAACGTTTTTTTTTCACGAAATCTGGCGTATAAGAGTGGCAGGAGCCCATTTCTTCAGGTTAGGTCTCGTTCCAGATCGTGGCGTCAATGTCGACTCGTGCGTGACTCGAACGGCATGTGGACACTTGTTGATAGAGACAAGAATAATTCTTGTCTTTCTTGTCTTTCGTATCAACAACCATGCATTACAACGCTGCGTATAGGACACTTGTTGATCGCAGAGACAAGAAAGACAAGAATTTTGCGCGTTATCAACAACCATGTATTACAACGCTGCGTATAGGACACTTGTTGATCGCAGAGACAAGAAAGACAAGAATTATGCACATGCAATATTATGCAGAATTATACCCCAGCCCTGTGAATCGTGCACGCGCGCAGGTGCTATCGCGACGACGCAGGGTGTTGGCAGCCGGCAGGCGCGCCTACAATCTACTGAAACATCAGCAGACTCCCAAACCACCAAAGTTTCAAACACGACTGACAGGGTCAGTTTCTCAGATCAGTAAACCTTATTCGGTTCACTTGCACGGCAGCAAAACACTACACGTTCACAATTAAAATACTAACAACAATATGTGCCTGAACAACTTTAATTGAAATTTATTGATGCTTTTTATGAATTTGGATTCAAAATCAATGGAGCGGCGTTGCTACACAGCGCCCGCGCTTGCATGTGTATAATTCTTGTCTTTCTTGTCTCTGCGATCAACAAGTGTCCCATACGCAGCGTTGTAATACATGGTTGTTGACAACGCGCATAATTCTTGTCTTTCTTGTCTCTGCGATCAACAACTGTCCTATACGCAGCGTTGTAATACATGGTTGTTGACAACGCGCGTAATTCTTGTCTTTGAAGCTGTCAACAAGTATGCATTTTAACGCTAATTTTAGCATACTTGTTGACTGGATCAACAAGTGTCTAGCTACCACTCGAACTTCGTCGACGGACAGTGCTTTTGCTTGTTTGTTGGTTAATGCCAAATTGGTTTCAAAGCAATTCAATGGACAACGTTCGCGTGGTTGGTCGCGCGTACAGTGCACATGCTTTGCGGATGATCGAACAAGGTTTGTTTTGTTGTTGTGTTGTTTGTTGTTGTTGTGATCGAAAATTTGAACGAATTTGACCATTTTGGCCCATAAAATGGTCATTTTGGCACTAAAATCAACACTTTTTTTACTTGATGACCGGAGCAAGAAAGCTAGCTGCCAGTTTGGGGGTATGGGTTTCGGAGCAAGAAAGCTACCTAGCAGTTGGGGCCAGTGTTGGAGGTACTCTGGAGGGGGGGATACCTACTGTACCGCGCTCGGAGAGGGGGGGATACCTACTGTACCAGAGCCGATGGCCTGGGGGGGGGGTTATGTACCTAGGGGGGGGGGTTGGGGGGGGGGTTAGGTTTTGGGGTGAAAATTTTTTATGTGTTTATTATGTGTGGAATCGTGTGAAAACGTAGTATTTGCGCGCGTAGCGCGCGAATTTCGGGTAATTTGAGGTAAAAAACACTGATTTTGCACTAATTTCGGCCATTTTGGTCAAAAATTGGCACTTTTGGGGCAAAATCGGGGGGGATACCTACTGTACCGGGGTGAAAATCGGGGGGGATACCTACTGTACCATGCCAAACATCGGGGGGATACCTACTGTACCAGGCGAGGGGGGATACCTACTGTACTGGGGGGGGGGCTACCCCCCCCCCAAACCCCCCCCCCCACCTCCAACACTGGTTGGGGCAGTGTTGTCGTTGGGGGGGTGGGGTTGGGGGGGTTACCCCCCCCTGGTATGGGGTATGGGAAATCGGCCGGGGGTATGGGGTATGGGAACTTTTTCACTTTTGGAACAAGCACCCCTAAGAAATGACTTTTTGACCCCGAGAAGTACCAAAATTGGCCATTTTTCGTCCAAAAATGTCAAAAATCGCTTACTACCGCAAGAAAACTCTGTTTTAAGCACTTTTTTAGACCAATTTTGGCACTTTTAGAAGATTTTTGGGGTCATTTTTTTTCAAAACCCCCACCCTCGGGTATGGGAAATTTTTGAATTTTTGAAGAAGAAAAAACCCCTGGTATGGGAAATTTTTGATTTTTGGGGGTATGTATGGGAAATTTCCCGAAAATTGGGCTGGGTATGGGAAAATTTCGATTTCTCAACGACACCACTGAGTTGGGGTAATACCCCCCCATACCGCCCCCAACCACCCAGACCCAACCCAACCACATCACTGACCGCCACGCCAGGTACACTAACCGCCTCAATTTTTGCTTAAAATCGGCATTTTTAGGCCTAAAATGGGTAATTTTTAGGTCCATGATGTCAAAAGACGCCAAAATACCCTTTTTATGGAAAATTTTTTCCGAAAAGGGGCAAAAATCGGTCAAATTTTCTACCTCAAAAAGTGACTTTTTCCTGAATTTGGGTGTTCCCCCCCCCCCGTTCCCCCGCAGGGAGGTACACTAACCGCCGCACTGAAAAAAGGGGGTAGGTACACTAACCGCCGCGCCGGACCAGGAACGAGCGAACTACACTGCCCGCTGCCACTACTATGGGCCGGGTTACCTCGGCCCGACGAGGTCCTGGGGTCGGCTCGACTTTTCCTGATGACATTTTGAAGAAAATCTTTTGGTGCAAAAATTACAGTTTTTTTGTTTAAAGTTGGAAGTTGGGTCCTGCAAATCATAGAAGTCGGAAGCTGCCGAATCGCAAGAAATTTTGGCTAATTCACCGCAAAAAGTCGCGATTTTTTATTGAAATTCGATGATGTCGGGCCTTTTCCGGCCGACCATCCCGGCCCGGCCCGACATTCCGAAAAGCCGGGCCGGCCCGATTCCCACCTCTGGTGTGGGTGTTGTGTTGTGTCCAATGTGTGTTCTTGTGATTCTTATCGAAAACATGATTTCTTTTCCTTTGTTTTATTCCAGGCTGCTGCATGGCGTTGCGACTTCCGGGATTGTATTTGTTGGAATTGTATTGGCGAGCACATTTGCACACCGATGGTTGGTTTCAGGACACTATTCATTTAGGATTTTACCCAACCAGAGCTTAGATTAGAATCGGGCTTATTTTTCGGCGTTGCCTGATCCGCAAAGCTTATTATGCGTGTATCAGCTGCAGCGGTCACGTGGACTGCCAGCCGCTCAACACACAAGTGTAACGTAGTGAATTGCGAAATCCTGCGAAACTCAGCTGGCTGTGCGAGCTGCATGTGCTTTACGGATCAGTCAACGCGTTTGAAAAGTTTCTCCCAAAAGTGTTGTCAGAGTATACTTTCCTTGGTCGCGAGAAGTTTACGTTGGCAAACCTCAGACAGGAAAATTGAAGAGAAACGTTTTTCCTGAAGCCAGATAAATTTCCAAAATTATTTTTCCGGAAATTTATTTATCCTCAAAAAAAGCGAAAAAAACTTATAATAGCGAAATACGTTATAAAAATGAAAAATAAAATCTAAAAAGGGACTAAAAGAAGTGAAAACAACGCTTTTTGGGCCCAAGACACACGCGGCGCTTGTTAAGCAAGGAACAAGTCAAAAACTGCCTAAAAGTAGGTGTCTTGGCTTTTTTTCCAAAAATAGAAATGACTGACGCACGAAGCAAAACGACGATTTGTGATCGATATCAAACTTGGTGATCAGATGCGATCCATCGAACCACACTGTTTATGTGATGTGACCAAGTGGACAGACATTTTGCCAATTTTGATGTCGTATCGACCCATGTCAATTTAGCTCAACAGAGCGCGATCCAAATCCTATGATGTTCACTATTCTATTCAGATGTGGCCACAGAATGGACGAAGGGTCTGATACACGACGAACGCGTGGTCAATGTGTTGGAAATGGTTGCTGTTTTGCATTTTTTTAACAAAAAAAGATTATTCTGAATTCTCACTCTTCCCTGAAATATCAGGTTCACATGCTCGAGTTTGTGCGCACCAGAAACGTTGATCAAATGGCGGCCACAATTCTACGATGTTCTGGTACGATCTTCTAGGAATTTTTTTCACCTTTTATGTTTGTGCTCGAAGACCGAAGCAATTGCCGATCAGTCATGGTCAACCTGTCCGCTTTCAGTTCTTGTTCTGGTGTCGATGTTCATGCTATTCCCAATGAACGGTTTGATCTCAATCTACCAACATGTCGGCAGTTTGTTATTGTTTGGCACCGGGCACTATATGTCCATTCGGTTGGTGGGGGTTTTTGCCAGTTTTTTCGTATTGTTTTTGCTGCAAATTTTGTTGTTTTTTGTGTTTTAGATACGTAGAACTGGAACAGGAAGCGGGCGGTGACGTAGAGTTGGACGATTTTGTCAAACTGGAACGACACGGATTCCATTTTCTGGCACAAGTTCGTGTTTTGTTTTGCGTTCCTTTTTGGGGGAATTCTTAGTGTATGATAAAAACACACTTTTCTGTTCAGAATTGAACAAAAATGTTGATTTTACAGGTAATGATTGCGTTGTGCGGCAGTTGTCTGCTTGGCTTGCAGCACGAAGTCAGTCGGGCCTGTCTCGCTGTCTACGCCATTCCAATTGTGGCCCGGATGTGTGGGTGAGTTGAGAGGACGAACGATGCACTGTGATACGTTTCAAGGCCGTTTTATTTGGCGTTTCGAAGCCGCTCCGCAGTTCCAGTGAGGTGCAGTTTTGAGTGAATCGCCTGGCCCTCCATTGCCATTGGTGTTGATGGTGATCTTTTCGCAACCATTTCATTTCCTTCACCACCAGCGTTGTTATGCAGCTACCCAGTCGACCGACTTCATATTGTGCACAATTTCGCGTGCTGCTGTGCCATGCTGCTGATCTGTTTCTACTCGCTCAGTCTGGCGCCAGCGTTGAAATTCGCGCTCAAGCGATCCTATCTGAAATTGAAGGTTTGTAGCGTTTGCAAATAATCGATTTTTTCTCTGTGTTTACATTCGGGTTGAGCTCAAGGCAGCAGGGTTGGGCAAAAAAAACAAAAAAAAATTTTTTTAAAAAAACGTGTTTTTTTTTTAAAAAACACGGTTTTAAAAAATAATGTTTTTTAAAAAAAATATTTTTTTTTAAATTTGGCCGGGGAACAATATTGTCTAAAACGTCCACAAATGGCCTTTTTCGAGCTTAAAATTCGTAATTTTTTCTCTTGGTGCGTGATGGTTTCTTCACTAAAGTGCATGCGGCGTTTGTTTTTCACATCTTGGCGCCTCTAAAAGCGTTTATCATGTGCCTTGATGTAAAACATAAGGTACATTGTGTTTCTTTCGTCAGTAGATCACGGATGACGAGCTTCATCAGAGCAATCAAAGTTGTTTAGACAACCGATATTCAGGACAAGCAGCAAAATATCTGGTTTCTGTATAGGCAACCTATGTACGTTATCACGTAAATTATACCTGATTTGGTCATCTCTGATGCACACATGCAGCAACACTATGAGACAGAACAACGGTCAGTGGCCCACGTGGGCTTCGGGCCCCATCGGTTACTGGAAGGGCACAAATATAACACAGGAAAACTCGCCAATAAGTCGCATTCAGCAAGTATAATTGCTCATTGTGTATTTTATTAGCCATTTTCTGCATTTATCTTTTATTTTTGCACAAAATTTGAATTATTTTTTGCCATCTTCGAAAATTTAAAAAAAAATATTTTTTTTAAAAAAAATATTTTTTTTAAAAAAAATTTTCATTTAAAAAAATATTTTTTTTCCAACCCTGCAAGGCAGGCATGTATCGCCCATTTCCGTGTTGGATATCCGTGATCTTTTGGTCTTCCCACGGTGTGTGAACTGTTTTTGGGACAAATAGTTCTGGGTCAAAGGTGTGCCCTTCAGTCCCTAACCCAGTCAGTTTGCGCCGCTTTTACATGAAAATCGTTCTCGCGCACATCGATTTTCTGGCTTTATAACCCATTAGCTGTTTTCAAAATGAACACACGGTTCTGGATGTTACGTCGTTTTTTTCGGATATTCCGATGGTTTTTTTGGATTGATTCCGGATATTCCGTCGTAGGATCGAAAATGCGTGCAGCGAACCTGGAATACAACGCTGTGGTTTCGTTCAGGTTAAATTTCCGCTCCAGTCAAAATGTGAATGTCTCCGAATGTTAGCGTTTCGATGTCAATGAAAAAATAGGACCACATAGTAAACACGTGTTTTGGGATTGCATAATGTTTCAGGCGCTAATCGTTGTTCGCGGTGTGTTCAGTGGTGCTGTGATTCTTTGGAAACGTTTGCACATTCCGGCCATTCTCTGTGCATTCTGGTTGTGTTTGTTTGCGATGCAGTTGTACGCCAAGGCTGACCAAATGTTGTTCAGGTGGGCATCATTCAGGAATCATTTCTCAACATTTTCCAGCTATAGTATTTCCTTCTTATGCAAGCTAAAGGAAACAAACGACCCCATGTTATAACTGATCTCCAGTTTGGGGTCGAGATTTCAGATAACCAATGAAAGAGATTAAGAATGTGTCCTTGTTAATCCAAGCACGACACTCAGCAGCAAACATAGTGGCATGTTTCATTGACATGTTGGCAGCGCACACGTATAGTCCATCCATCAGCTCATGACACTTTTTATCAGCTGAAAAGCTTGACAGGATCCAGTGCTGTTCCGGTTCCGGTTGGCTTACGAAAAAGAAGAAAAAGAAATTGGTTTTTATTTTATTTTTGTGCGCCGTTTTCTCTAACATTGCCTTGCGGAGGAACAATTTTTCACAACGGAACCTGAACCTCCCAACCAAAAGTGCCATGAGCTGATGGACGGACTGTATAAAGCTCATAGCGAGCATGTGAAACGTTGTTGTTGTCAGATTCTAGAGGCAAACGTTGACACGTTTTTGGCAGCTACGTGATTAAGTCGAAATTGTAATCTCGACCTCAACTAGAAGTTCAGTTATAACACGGGGGCCGCTTGCTTCCTTGGACCAAGAAAAACGGGAAACACTATACTAATGCCAGCTAGACGTTGGAATGCTAGGTGCACATTGACAGAACGAGCTGTTATGCGTTCTAGTGCAAATTGTGAACATTCTAGATACAATTTGCCTCAAACATCCCATTGTTTAGGTGCAATTTAGCCCCAGTTTGCGCCTAAATTTGTCCAGAAACATCTATGATGTCACATTTTGCATTGTATTTTGTTGCAGAAACAAAGTTGACGTGCCACTGCTGTTCCTGTCGGCCATGGCCGAGAGCACCGGTTGGTCTCTTCTTTGTTTGCCTGTCAGTGTGGACGATCTTTTATATTCTATGAACAGTCCCGCTTGTGTACGAGTTCACAAACTGGAATTTCTGACAAATAAAAGTTCTTGGTCTGTCTGGGTAAGTTGGTGGACGTTCAAAATTGATGATAAAATGCAAATCGCGCACCAAAGATTGTTGCCACGGTCTCACAGTCGCCAATGAGCTCGGTGTTGAGGCACGGTCTTGACTTGATCACGTGATGCGTTAGCATTTTCTGATCTTTAGAAAGTTACTGATGTCGTAAATTAAAAACAATTATTCTTGTCGCATTCCGTCGCATCAAGTCATCATGAAGATAAACCCGAACCCAGTATAACGTATAAGATTGGCTAAAAATGACAAAAATAAACAACAATAAAATAAAAACAAAACTACCCAATGTTGCATTGCAACTGTCTGTAACTGCAGGCACCCCGATCAGCGTGCTGAGTCTGGCCGTCACCGTGTCGTACGGTTCGTGTCACGTGCTGACACTGGCCCGTTACGGTCTGTTTGGCGGTGACGGGACGACGTTTGTGCGCACGCATGACACGCAGACGCACCAACGCGTGCTGCACAGCGGCTATGCAGAGGTGGGTGGTTTTGGTTGGGAGTCACATTCACGGTAGTGATGCACTTGGTCTGGATGGTGGACATTGTCTATCGATGTAGATAGTCGGACGGGTCTAGCTCGGTCTAGAGGTCAAAACTAACGGTATAAAAATAGGTGGCCCCGGCGGCGAGCGAAACCACCCTGGACCAGGGTGAGGGCGCCGAATTTTTTCCTGCCCAAGACAAAGCTGCTGTAAAAACGGCAGCGTTGCGCCGTTCACTGGTCGTCATCCAAAATTGTCTGGTTCCCATTGTTCAAAAATCCCATCACTGTCTCTCTCCAAATGTTTCAGGGTCTGACGTTAATCCTGCTGGCCACGCAGACGGGCCTGATCAGTCTGAGTCTCGGTCAACGTACGATTCTGCTCGGTTTGGTGATGTTCATTGTTCTGTCTGCACTCGCACAAAGTCTATTTGATCTGCTTGAGCCACATTTACTGGTGTTGGGTGCCAGCGCACAGGCGTCGTGGAACAGCCATGCCAGAGCGCTCGTTTTGGCCGGTTGGTGGTGTTGATTTAGTATTTGGTTATTGTGGTGGCGTTTTTTGTTGTGTTTTTCAGCTATGTAAGTGTTTTTGAGTCGGTGAAATGAAAACACCCAGGATTTCCAAAAATTTTGCCATGAAGTTTTGATCTTGTCCAAACACAATTACGCTGGTATTTCTTCAATAACAATTCAGCTCCGTGTTGTGACTCAGAGATCCGCAATCGCGGTGTGTGTGACGCTATACATAGGAGAGCGCGCACTCGTGTTAGATTCGAGTCCTCCAGCAGCCCCAGACGTGAAGCTTTGATGGGTACACTAAAAACTCGTTTCCAAATGACAGTACTCCTAGTGTTGTCGGCCATGTTGCAGTTGTTCTGCTAACTGGCCCAATCGCGATGGTCTGGGGCATCAGTCAACTGCTGCCGTTCGACATCTGGCTATTGATCATTATGTCCAACTGTCTGCTCACATCGCTGCAAACGCTCTCAACGCTGTTGGTCTATGCGTTGTTCTGGTGCGTGAGTGATCGTGATTGATATTGGTCGCACAATGACTATAAGAATTCATCTACCCTGATTGTCAGGTTCAATCTTAACCACTATGCGACTTGTATTTTTGAAAAAAACATTTTCACCTGAAAATAGTCTGGCAGAGTACCCACGTTGCTGCAGTTCTGAAACATTTTGGTGACTGCATAAAGGTTTGTGTGTGATCGCGCAACGCAGCATCATTGCCCCGTCACTTTCCCCTTCGAGATTCAGGAAAAAATTTGACCAATTCTTATAAAGTCATTGTGCGAATAATATCACGATCGTTTTTTTGTGCTGATTCAGGGGCGATATTGGACATTTGCAACTTTGGCAACTAAAAAGTGCTTAAAACAGAGTTTTCTTGTGGCAGCAAGCGATTTTTGGACGAAAAATGGTCAATTTTGGTACTTCTCGGGGTCAAAAAGTCATTTCTTAGGGGGTGCTTGTTCCAAAAGTGAAAAATTTCCCATACCCCCGGCCGATTACCCATACCCCATACCCCATCGGTTAA
>JASAMV010001278.1:0-67806 GCA_030248065.1 Rhynchonema sp. JSB1_4
ATAATTGTTTCCTTTGCGAATCAGGCACCGATGTTTTCTTAAAGATTTCTATCTCCTCTAGGTAAAAATAGTACTTTTTCAAAATTTTCGCCGAAAATCGCCTAAAAATAGGTATTATGGGTGGGTTTACGCGCGATTTTTTGGGAAAATAAGGTCGAAAAACACCGATTTTTGCCTTAAAAAGGTATAAAATTGCTTGTGAGAGGTATGATTTGGAGTTGTGAGAGGTAAAGTACTCAACCCCCCAACCCCCCCCTCGGGTTTTGTGGTAGAAGGTAAGTACTGAGAGGGGGGTAACCCCCCCCCAACCCCCCCCCAGCCACTACTATGCCCACCCCCCAAGTACCACCCTGCGGACTGGTGCGTGCTTGGGTGACGATGACAAGTTCCAGCGTGCTGACCTCAAAATGTTGCGTGTTTGTTAACGCAAACAGCAACTGAGAGGTTTGACTAAAACTAAAAGCATAAATTTACTTGTAGAAATGCAGAATTCCGCAAAGGTGAGCAAGCAGATAAACACGGAATGCGGAATGCAGAATTCTGCCATTCCGCGTTTATCTGCGCACAGCCTAGGCATGGGGGCAGGGTCGAAATTTGACGAGCGACTAATTATACGGAAATCCACCCGATCGAGCACGCGTGCACGAGAGATACAGCCGTTTTTCGTCGTGGCTGTGTGTTTTATTTGATTCAGGCTGGTGCCTAAGCCTAAGCCAAAGCCTACCCGCAAGCCTAAGCCTAAGCCTAAGCCTGAAATAGAAGCCTAAAGCTTAAGTATGGGACTATGCTTAAGCACACACAAAACGGGTGGATTTCCGTATAATTAGTCAATCTTGAAATTTGGGCATTTTTGACCGAAAAATGGGCAATTTTGGGGTAAAAATCGGGGCGGGTAGGGTACCAGGGCGGGGCGGGTAGGGGTAGGGTACCAGAGCGGGGCAGGTAGGGGGGTAGCGTACCAGGCCGGGGCGGGTCGGGTACCATTTGGGGGGGACACCCCACCCCCCAGCCACAGCACTGCTATCAAGCCTTAATACACTACTGTATAGGGGACAGTGTAGTTCCTGGTCCGGAGGGGCAACAGGCGGTACCCCCCTTTTTTCGGAGGGGGAACAGTCGTACCCACCTGGGGGGAAGGGGCGGGACGGACCCGGAAGGGGGGGGGAGGACCCAAATTTGGAGAAAAGTCATTTTTTCAGGTCGAAAATTTGGCTCATTTTTGCCCCTTTTTGGAAAAAAATCTCAATAAAAACAAAAAGGGTATTTTGGCGATTTTTGACAACATGACCTAAAAATCACTCATTTTATGCCTAAAAATGCCTATTTTAGGCCAAAATTTGCCTATTTTAGGTAAAAATTGGGGGAGCAGACGTACCCGGAGGCGGAGGGGGAACAGTGGGGCAGGCGTACCATGGAGGGGGAACAGACGTACCCGAGGGGGAATCCCCCTCCCCCCAGGAACTACACTGATAGGGGATGTTACTTAGGGGGCTCTATTCCGGGGGGGGCTCTATTAATTCACTGACCCCTTTTTGGGGAGCTGTATTACGTTGGGGCTCTATTCCGGGGGGCTGTATTTAGGTTTTTACGGTAACGGAATCCAATCCAACTCTGGATTTCTCTTTATAGTGACCAACTGAAAAAAACCGTTTTTTTCTTCAGCCCGGTAATTTTCGAAAATAAATACCGTAAAAACCTGGTCAGTGAAACAATAGAGCCCTTTGTATTTAAGTTTTTCCCGGTAGAAACTAGACTACCAGCATACCGTAAAAACCTAAATAGAAGGGGGCTCTATTAATTCACTGACCCCATTTTGGGGGGCTCTATTCCGGGGGGCCTCTATTAATTCACTGACCCGAACCTGAAAAATTGTTCCCAGAAATACCTCCAAAAACCCCTAAAAAGGTGTTTAAAAGTATGTTTTTTCGCTTGTAATTGCATTTATTCGTGTCTATTCGTCGGTGAGAGGCTTATTATGTGCTCTGAACGAGCAACAAACGTGCGTAAATGCATAAATGTACCTGTGCACCACTATCAAGCCTGAATACACCACTGTATAGGGGATGCTATGCTACTTAGGGGGCTCTATTAATTCACTGACCCCTTTTTGGGGGGTTGTATTACGGGGGGGGCTCTATTCCGGGGGGATGTATTTAGGTTTTTACGGTATGTTGTTTGGTCTGTTGCAGCGAAAGTTGCGCGAATATCCTCGATGCGCAATAGTTCGCCGACCAAACCGATCTCGCCAACCGAATCGCTGCGTCAAAAATTATACCACGCCACGCTCGGTCGCAGTCAAAACCAGCGAATTCGACTCTTCAACATCATCACGCCGCTTGTGTTGCTGGCGGTTGCAACAGCGAACAGTTATCTATTGATCAAACCGATAGTCGATCGAAGTGATCGAACGCTGAAGCGAAAGAACGACAACTGACATTGAAATGGGCCGAAAGACGACCGACTATTCACGCGGCGACGCGACGACCATCGTGAGAGTGGCCAGCCAGCATCCAGTCACGTCTCGTTTGAATACCATCCTCGACTCGATTCACATCAGACGACATCCTGGCGAAGGTTGGTCGATGAACGTGTTGCCTCTTTTATAATATCGTGAACGCTGCTATTTGACGAAACAGCTAGGGATCGGACGGTGTCGGTATCGGCTCCTCAAAAAATGTCGGTGTCGGCACAAGATATTTCCGACTGTTGGCGCACGAACCGGTGTAGTACCGGTCAGGGTGCTGACGATAGATAGATTGGGACCCGAAATACAATTTTTGAAATATCACCGTAAAAATCACAGAAAATTTCCTAAGATTTCAAGACGAAAATTACCAAATATTGCTAAAAATCGATTTTTTTTGCTTGATGCAGAATTCAGGCATTACTTGGGTATTTACCAAACGAGCAGCTTCGGCAAATACTAAGCTGTAGCATGAGCGGTAAAAGCTCAATTTTGGCACCTTGCTGGGAAAATAGCCTACCATAAATGATCAAAAATTGCTGATGTCGCTGCGGTGTCGGCTTTGTCAAGTGTCGATGAGACCCCAACTCCGGTCCCTACAAGCAGCTGCAACAGTTTATCCAATTGCTTGCAGGCGAACTCACACAGACGCTGCCGCGACAGAAGTTCCGCAAATACACGGGCGCGGGTTCGGGCGCGCTGTGGATGAAAACGGCGCTCGGCTTGGCGTGCACCGCGTTCATCTGCTACGGTGCCAGCAGAATCTTCAAGTACGCGCAGACTTTGCGCGGTGGAAGCGAAGAGAAACAAGTCGAGATTCAAGTTATGGATTTTATTCGACGGCAGCAGATGAAACGATACATTGAAACTTACGGTGATCCGCCCGGTTACAAGTTGTAGCCAGTCACAGTTTGCCATATTTACTCATTAACGGCTATAGTCTTGTTCATAAACTGCGATTATAGTGCAGGTCAGGTTAGACCGACTAGTTGTGCACTGCCCACGTTGTTTTATCTTTTACGAATATGCAATCAGCTCTTGTTCACACGAATGTTTTTATCAGACGGTTATCGATTCTAGTCTCAATAAAAATCAAACACCGAATGTTGAAGTACATGTGATCATATGTTACTTTACGGATTTTGGAATAAGAATGAGGACACTTTCGCCTAACGGAATAACAGGTGAAAAATTACGGTAGATTTGAGCTACGCTGGCGACTTCACACAATGTCAGTATTTTTTACAGAATAATTTGTGATAAGCTGGGCTGACAATGACGCACAAATACGATCTCTAATTATGTACACCCAAGTCGGGACAAACCAACAGCAAACTTTACAGAACTGTAATCATAATTCAGAAGACCAAGATTCGCTCTAATTGACTGTCAACTAATGATGTGCATCCTCGGTTTCGTAGCCATCCGGCAACGCGTTGGTGTGCGGATTGTGGAATAGGGACTTCATGCCGCCCCAGGGGTATTCCTGTGCAATTGAACAATATTAATGCAGTGCCATAGGGTTCAGAATCAAGGCAAAAAACCGCAAAAAAAAATCAAACCAGAAATGGCAACTTACGCGCACTCGACGTTGCAGATGTGCGTAGGGTATAAACTCGGGTCGCGGCATTGCGTGTTCCTGCTGATGGCCGCGGTAGCCGTTCCAGGTGGCCAAGATGCACGCCGGGATCACGCCGAATAAACACGCCTTCTTCCAGAATTCGGCCGATTCTGAGCATTGTTGAACGCAAAATAGCAATCTTTTATTGCTCAACATAATATGGTTTTCAAACAAAAAAAAAACAGGCAAAAACGCAAACGTGTGTGCACCAACTTCCAGCCTCGTGCGCGCCGGCGAGCAAGCCTTGACGGTAATTCTCGAAATTGTTCTGAGCCCAAAACGGCCCGCCATGACCATGTCTAACTTGTTCACGCGGCACCAACTGGAGCAGACGCAGACTCGCACGCAGTTGCATGATGCTGCAATTGGAGCCAGCTAAAAACATTCAGTCCCGTCAGTTTGTGACAAATTACAAATCGGACAAAATTACACCAACCAAAACAGTCGTCAGCAAAACGGCTGGATTTCAGGTCCCAAATCTGCAAATTAAACTGTCTTTTATTATCATACAGCTTCTTCCCACGACCCAGAAAAGATTCAGATAAGCACCAATGGCGGTGCATCGGCCAACAACCACCAGCACAGCTGCTGAGATCGATAATATCGAATCGTGCAGTACTAATAATTTTATGCAAACAAATACAAACAAACAACCGAAATCAACAGCGCGACAATAAATCAGTAAAAAAGCTCCGTAAGCTTGCAGAATTTCATGCGTATTTTGTGATTTTCGATGTGCTATAAAACGCCAGCTTTAAAGTCACTTCGATTATGGACAGTAGAAAAATAGAAAGCAACGAAACGGAAACCTCAAATCTGGGAACACTGTACCTCCTTGTGGCCGCACCGCAATAGAATCACATTTTTTACAGAAACAACCCGTCTCATAGGACGACTTACTGAAAAAAGATCTGGATTAGCAAAACAGAAACAAAACGGTGTTATTATGAGCAACAGAACACAGATAACCAATTGATATTACAATGCCAAATGGATGTGTGCTGAGTCGTTTTACAGATGAGTCAACCAAGCAGTAAATCTCTTATATTCAGGTCATTGCAGAAGCACAGCACGTGCAATTAATAAGCAGACGATTTAGCTAATATCTGGGCCGGCGCTGCGAATAGAAACCATCCACGCGCGAAAAACTCCCAAAACTCGGCAACACAACTGGCAAGACACAACAAGACATCAAAACCACCAGCACACACCCACGACAACACTTTCCATAAATTCGTCGGACAAACACGGTCAAAATCACGATTTCCTATAGCCTCTGAGAATGGGATAGATCTGATTGAATGCCTTGTCGATATCGGTCTTGGTCTTTGCGCCGGTGAGCACCACTTTGCCGGATACGAAGATCAACAGCACGACACGCGGTATGACCATACGATAGATCAGGCCCGGGAACAGTTCCGGTTCGTAGGTGCTGAACTGGCCGTGCGCGATTGACAGTGACTCGAGTTGGATCGGGAATCGAACGTCGCACGAACCGACCATATTTTGGATCTGAATGGCTCAATTTGGGTCAGCTGGTCTTTTTTGCGAAGTTCATCACGTTTGATGTTTCTGATGAGCACTGTGTGCAATTCGCACGTCAAGTTAGGTGTGAAAAAAATCTTTCAGAATGCACACAAGGCAACAAGCCATGCTCGACCAGAAATGGGTTCATTCACTCTGTCTGTGCGTGAATCGGAACCCGTTACGAATCAATCAATCGCGCACCTTGAATTCGGTGAATTTGGCATCGAATCCCAGTTTCTGTATGATGCGCGCGTACTTGCGAGCGGCCAGCTTCGACAGCTCCTCCGACTTGGCACCCGTGCACACCATTTTACCCGAACTGAAATTTGAAGCGTATTTGAAATTTGCTAATTTTATGTGCTGCAAAAAAACAATAAAGGAAGGTTCTGAGGTACACATTCATCCATACCAACCTGAATATGAGCGCGGTTGTTCGCGGGTCGCGAATGCGCATGATCACGGCGGCGAAACGTTTCGGATTGTACTCGGCATTGCGGGCTCGCAACGCAATTTGTTTCAGCTCGAGGCGGCAGGCTGCAAACAAAGCACATACATACCAAAGTGTCGTGCATCAGAGCGCGTGGTGTGGTTCAGGGTTCGTTTCATAACCGAGTCCACTTTAGATACCCTGCCCTCTTCATTTCCCTGCCCGATTAGCTCTGCTCACCTGATCAGTGATGACAGATTGGGAACGAGGACTAAGTGTCCTCACCTCACAACCTGGGTCGGCCAGGGTTAGGAAAGCCCAATTTTAGGTGAGTTCTGAGGGGATGCAATGACCAACTTTGTTCTAAATAGCGACTAATCGCAATGTTTGACTTGAAAATTGTCACGTAACTTTTAATTAGGGCACAAACGCAGCCGGTTGGGGAGCATCTCCTCGAGCTTCACTTGCTCGGTGCAAACACGCTCTGCAAGCACAGTCGTGCGTTTCGCGCGCAAAAAACGGAAAACCGACCCAAATTCACGGTGGACACAATATTCTGCAGCACGGGCACGGGCGCGTTGTCGGCGATCGACGCAGGCGTATGGGGCACAATGTTGCTGATCACCGACGAGGGCTGTTGCACCGACCCACCCGCGTGTGCAACACCGTCGTGCGCACGCGAACTCGACGCCGATGGCGGAGGCATCAACGGAGTCTTCGGCGCGTACAACGGCGTCGGCGGCATGTACGACGATGGGTCACTCATGATTGCGATCTTGATTTTGATGTTTCAAAAAATATACTTTTTGTATGGGGCAGGATCTCGTTGGAAATGCGGACGATGATACGATCTGCAAAGTGGACGATTATTCAACCGTCAAGTCAAGAGTTGAATAACAGAGAAGACAGTTCATCGATCAGTCAGTGAACAAGATAGACCCAGTGGTCTGGTAGCACTTTGGCAACCAGTAACGATCGAGCCACACATTGCACTTGATACAAATCCTTTATTCATTTCTAACAAGGAACACAATCTTAACAAACACAACAACAACTAAAACAAGGACGAAGGTTCAACAAAAGCGATGGCCACTTCTTGTCGTTTCCGCCGCTGTGCGTACAGACGTTGACGTTTGTTCGCTGGCGGTAGCTCGTCTGAAATTCAAGTTCAATTGCAACTGGAAAGAATCGGGTTTATTGTTATACATCAGCAAGTATGGTGATTTTACATGAATTGCAGAGACCTTCAATGCACAACTCTTTCATCGACAATACAACACGTCTTAGAAAAACTGTCGCTGTCCATGACGTTTTTCGTGTTTTTGCTTAAAAAATTAATCATTTATTGTCGACTAGGCCCACATACAAAATCATCTGGAGAACCCGCGACCCTGATGCCCGAAAAGTACCTTCAAGTTAGTTTATTTTCGAGTAAATATCATAAAACATAATCAATGTCATCAAAACCACTAGGAACGCACCGGCCTGTCCAACATCGGTCGGGTCCTTGAGCAAGTCCTTATCGAGTTCCATCGTCCACATTTCGTCAAGTTCGCGCCAACGAATCGCCGATTCCATATTGGGCAACGATCGATCAACAAAATGCGCATGTTCGCCAATCACCGGCAGCCAATGGCATTGCAGACTCTGTGTTAGTGCAGTGAAATGAAACACTGGGTTAGTTCGGGAGAGCAGAATAAAACCGGGGGGCAGCTAATCCCATATCGCCCAAACCGCCAGCTAACTAGTTCGAGTTACCCAAAAAATGAAAAAAACGTGTTTGTCAGTTGCATTATTGGCAAAACTCTGGGCCATATCCCAAAAATTCCAAAATTTGCCACTTAGCTAGCTCGAGGTGGCGTGACTCCCCTTGGCGAGCTATATCTGGATAGCCAACCAACTGTACATCACTGGCACAAAGCATAATTAACATGATGACAACAACTGGACTGACCTTCAACTCCCACAACGAGGAATCGATGGCCTTACATTTGGCTGGGTCCGGCTCGATATCATCGTACGGATCACATGTGGTATCGCCTAAATTTGAGATCAATGGTCTACGGTACACAGGTATGGTATGCTGCGAATTAATCACAGCCATGTATAGCGAACGAAACTGAAACGTGTGTGTCCATCACCGCAACTACCATAGAACGTCGACCCACCCGGTGTATCCCGATGTGCCATACAATGCAAGGCCGGGTAGCGCACCAGCACGTTCCGTATCAGTTTCTGAACGGGCAGCTGCGCGTGCACGGGAGCCGTGAGCAGCAATCGACTGAGCCGTTTCACAAACGCGGCGCACATGTACGCCGGCACGTGTCTGGCATGAAAACACAAACGTGCACGAAAAGAAAAATTCCGACTGAACAGCACAAAGCAAGAGAAATTACGTGGAGCTGAGAAACATGTTGAGAATTCGGAAGAAACGCTCACGGTGCACCGAATAGCAACAATGCGGTCGCACCATGTTGTAGACGTCGGCGTAGAAGTTCGGATAATCTCTGCAAGCTCAAAATCGATTCAATCCAATCGTCCAAGCTATAGTCGCAATTTTTCAGGAAGAAGATATAATCTCAAGAAAGCGAGTTTTTTTCGAAAACAGTTTTTTCCCAATATTTTCTCCGAGACAAATTCAGGTTTCGGTGAAAAAGGTGTTTCTATTTGGCAAATTGTGCGCCCAAATTTGTGTTGGAAAGGTAATCAATCTTGTTGAGAAGAAGTGTGGTACGCTTCTGCAATGAAAAACAGGTTATTTCCCACCATTCTGACACTTTTCAGAACATTTCCAAATACGCCGTGCAATGTTTCAGGAAAAATATGTTTCACTGAAAAAAACATTTTCTTCATCTGCAACTATTGTCCCAGAAAAAGGGAGGGTCAAACATCAGACAATCGAACGAAACGCACAGATGATGTTTCAAAACGAGCGCAACAACAGCCTCCAATGCGAACATATTGAACGGATCGCCACGTTTGTACGCGTTGAACACGAAGTCGGTGAACAACACAGCGTCTGGCATATGAGGCATCACGTGACTGGGCAGGTAGAACAGCACACGTTCCAACAAGTGATCACTCATCTGAAAAAACCCAAACGTTTCAGCATTTATTTACCACCTAAATTCGACAAAAAGAGTTCTTGGAATTTTGAAAGCGACCAACTGTTCGTTTGCAAAACGCCAGCCAAACATTCGAATACTGGCGTCGTTGGCGCTTTGGTGACAACGACTTTTGAGTCCTGATTGGCAAACCTGCGCGTTAATGATGAATATTACCAAATTCAAGCACAAGAACTAATCAACCATGGCGAATAACACCGACTTGCGAGTGTCGGCGTTAAATGGCTAGCTTTGCGTGTCGTCGCACCGTCCGGCGGCGGACCGAGGCGTTGAATCAAAGCAAACAGCTTCTCAAGTCTTCGTTTATCATTATCGATTACAGTCGAGTCATTCAAATCATCGAGCACGCGCGCATAGGTCGACACTAGCACGTCAGTTTTGGTGATCAGATCGGTTAGTCGATCCTCCGCATCCGGGTCGATATCAGGTGGTGTGTGCGCAGAACATCCGGACGCAACGTAGTGCTTGTGGACGGCCTGTCAAACGTTGTGCTGGTAAAATGCTGGATTGACGATTGATATTTCAAGAATTGCTGACGAATGCTGTCTTGGTAAACCGCTTGCTGCAGTACCCTACAAATTTCCAGAAGGTTGGGATGGGTTTGGAAATTTCTAGTTTCTCAACAACACCACTGCAAATAATGAATGCTGCGTTCAACGATCAAAGCAAAAGCTTACAAACCGTCTGGGTAACAACATTTCAAACTTCAACCTGGCCGAAATCTAACTCTTCAGTCCTGGTCAGGACCGGATCGTCCACCGAGCGCGATACCGTCAGATTTGTTTCTACACTATTTTATTTTCGAAACATTAATCCCACGAAGCAAGCGTTACCGACACCAACCAGCGACAGCGCGTCGAGCAGAACGACAGCCGGCACGCGCACATCATTGTGTGGTGATTTGGCGATCACGTCAACATACCCGCACTCAAAATCGGCCTAAACAGTTTTGATTTTGACTGCATTTCTTGCTGGTCAATATCGTAAATTCCATACGCCTGTCAAATTTTAAAAAAAAACAATAAGTTAAGAAAACAACGCACCACCGTCGCATCGCCGCAACAGCACTCGTTGATGAGCGAATCGATCGACGTCAGATACTCGTTGAGCCCGGCATCATTGTCGGCCATTGTGTACGCGAAGCTGAGATACAAACAATCGTCATGCACCAATGTGTGCGTCCCACCAACGAAGAAGGTATGAGAACCGGACTGGAATTCTCGTGGTACTCTGGTGGCACCAAAATAAACGGAAGAGAAATTGCACATAATTGGATGAGTTTTATTCCTTATCGACACAGTATGAAGTAAGAAAGCCCAAATGTACATGCTCAATTCCACAACTAGCAGTCACATTCACTATCACCAAATAGTCTCTGAGAACACAAACTGATCACAGTGACTTCAAATCAATCAATCCAAATTCATTTCTTCGCGTTGACTAATGATCAACTCCAAGGCCGCATCCAAATCGCCATTCGTGGCCGTCAACGCTTGACGATTCTCATTCTCGTTCGCGAACCCCATCGACGCCAACTGCTCCATTTGTGCCGTGTAATCGACCTGCATCGGTTGCGCGGCCGTTGGCTGTTGCTGCTGCTGTAAGATAAATGTTGATACACCTGTAAATTGTCACTTGACAAAATGGTTTGTGCCAGTTTCTTTTTTAAAGCTCGATGCTTTCTGCCCACCCACCTGCTGCTGTTGCACACCGCCACCCCCACCACCGAGCAACGCCTGCTGCAATGCCAACTGCAGCATATCCGCCGTGATGCCCGTGCCTCCAGCAGCAGCAGCCGTCGTCGTGGGCCGTGCCCGTCCAGGCCTTGCCACCGTGGGAGCAGCTGCGGCCGCGTTCCCACCGCCTGCATTTATACAAGATCTGATTGATTGGAGTAACTAGGAGGAAAGGGAGAGGGCGAAGAAAGTCAACAAACCGCCAGCACCGGCCAGCGCTGCAGCGATGTCACCCGGCGTGAATCGACGACCGGGTTGTGCTCGACCACCACGAGCCGCCGCTGGACCCTGCAATTGGGGACAACTTCGCACGTTTGCTGCACAACCAGCCGGTTTTTTCAAAATGTGCCACTGGCTCAATTGGTAAAATCTGCAGCCTCATTTTGAAGGCTACTGGCTCTTTTTAAAATCGGGTTCAAGCTATTGTTTGACAAATGTTTTATTGTATTTTTGGTGCGTTGCCTTGTGCGGTTGGGCAACTAACTACCCAGTGGTGCTTTCTGTGAACATAAAATCAACAAGTGTGTAATTTTGGGGTTAGTGCGACACTCGCACCGACTATGGACCTAGTCAACACCCGTCTGTGAGAACCGGTCGAATCGAAATACCCGCCAACTTGTGTGTGACGCAACCATGCTAACCGGTTGATCGTTATCCTCCTCCCCTTCCTCCTCAAAAGCCACTCGCACACTCGGATCGATTTTAGTCGCCTGAAATAAGATTGAGATAGAAAATTTTCCGTTTGTCCACGTTTGGCATAAAAACGAAATTATAGTAAATAATAGGAAATAACAGTTTTCTTTATTTTTTGACCTCGACATGCATGGCGCTCAGAATTTGTTGACACACGTCGACCAGACACGGATGTTCAGCGAACAGTTGTCGAGAATTCTCACTGAACAGGCAATGCAGCAGCAGATGCAGATCACGAATCAAACCTGCAGAGAGAGAAACAAAACTGTGAGAACTGGAGACAGTGATGTGGTTGGGGGGGTATGAAGGGGGGGTATTACCCCCAACTGCTAGGTAGCTTTCTTGCTCCGAAACCCATACCCCCCAAACTGGCTAGCTAGCTTTCTTGCTCCGGTCACCAAGTAAAAAAAGTGTTGATTTTAGTGCCAAAATGACCATTTTATGGGCCAAAATGGTCAAATTCGGTAAAATTTTCTCACACGTGCACAAAAATACGCATTTTAAGGCTTATTTTAGCATAATTTCGACCAATTTTTATACCCCTGTTTTTGACTTCTGGACCAATACCCCCCAAATCGGGGTACCCGGCTAGCTAGCTAGCTTTCTTCCGCCGGACCCCTCCAGCTAGCTAGCTTTCTTGCTCGGACCAACTACATCACTGACTGGAGAACACCGATGTATCGACAAAGGGCAAAATGATAGAATCTAAATGGCAATGTACCAACGTTGAGCAGTTAGATCCGTCGAGAAATCCGGCACTGTCGACACCAGATTCGAAATCAGCTCCTCGTTTGACAACACACGATTCAGCTACGAGTGAGTGAAGCGAAACAATTACTTGATGTACTTTGTGAGCGTTCACTAAGAGCGACATCAAACTTGGTGATCGGATCGAATCGGACCGATCCTGCCTTGGTCACGTGACTTCTTTTAGTGATGGATATTGAGAAATTCAGGATGGCAATAAATTTCGAGCAGCGTAAAGGATGTCCCTCGACCTAAATGAGTAACTTTTAAGCTGAAAGAAATCAGTGGCTCCAGTAAATTTCTGAAATGCTCAACGCAAAAATCACGCAGCGTGACCAAAGCTTATCCGATCCGAAAACCAAGTTAAACATCGCTCTAAGCGTTGATGCCGTCTAAGTCCAGAAACACAAACAAGATGATTCGATTCGATTCAACATGGGACAGGGGGGCGACTCACCAATTCTACATGCATTTGGTCCTGAACGGCAGCTTGAAAGCTGGTCAGAATCGACGCGACCTCAGTGGCCAGCGGTGCCACCTTCGGTTTTGCACGACGCTCTACGATCGGTTTGAGCATGACGTAGCACGTCGAAGTGTCCGACAGGCCGTCGCACTCCGACAGCACAATGTCGCGCGGCACACGCTGACCGCGGAAACGTAAATCTGAATGATGTGTGGAGCGTGTACAGAAATATTGCTGTCGCCGCTGCCACTTTTTTCTCACCACTAGGGTTAGAGAGATGTCGGGTGTCGGCTGTCGGGTGTCGGGTGCCAAAAAAGTGTAGGTGTCGGGTGTCGGGTACCCCTAGATGTCGGGTGTCGGGTTTTTTGGGACCCGACACCCGACAGCCGACACCCGACACTTACGGTTCAAAACATCAGTTTTGCTGAGAGAAGAATTCTGAGAGAAAATTTTCTTCGAACCGAATGTTTCCGATGACGCAGAATGTGACATTTTGGTGTTTATTTCGTGTGAAAATACTTGAATTCAGTAACTTGAGCCAAAAAATTGCACAAATGATGCAAATAAGCAAAAATTTGACTGTTTTTGGTCCAAAAACAGGTGTCGGGTGTCGGGTTTTTTTCAAAAACTAGATGTCGGGTGTCGGGTTTTTTTGCAACTGTCGGGTGTCGGGTGTCGGCTTTTTTTCTGAGATGTCGGGTGTCGGGTACTTCCAGATGTCGGGTGTCGGCTGTCGGGTACCCCCCCGACCTCTAACCCTACTCACCACTTTTTGATTCCCCAACGACATCACTGGCTGGCCAGATTCTTGCACTCCAATCCCTTGGATGACTAAGACTAACCAAGATTGTCAGAAACGAAATCCGGATTGGCCGCATTTAGTGCAATTTTATCGATCACATCGGCGACCTTGGTATCAGCCGAAAACACTTCCTTTTTCATGTGCTGTTCGCTTGTTGGCAGAAAAACTCGCACAGAGACCATGGCGAAAAACAACGCAATATGTCAGAAACTTCTGTAAATAAAGAATTAATTATTGCGCGCTGAGCCTGCTCGGTGGTACATAACATGGGTAATAAGAACAGCATTGCCCTCGCTCACAGCGGACCCGCCAACGACGGGCCCCCCCCCCCCCCCCCCCCCCCCCCCCCCCCCCCACCCCCCCCCCCCCCCCTGTCCCTCCCCCTCCATGGTACGCCTGCCCCACTGTTCCCCTCCGGGTACGTCTGCTCCCCTAATTTTTACCTAAAATAGGCAAATTTTGGCCTAAAATAGGCATTTTTAGGCATAAAATGAGTGATTTTTAGGTCAATGTCGTCAAAAATCGCCAAAATACCCTTTTTATTGAGATTATTTTCATAAAAGGGGCAAAAATGAGCCAAATTTTCGACCTCAAAAATGACTTTTCTCCAAATTTGGGTCCTCCCCCCCAAGGTGGGTACGTCTGTTCCCCCTCCGAAAAAAAGGGGGTACCGCCTGTTCCCCCTCGGGACCGGTGTAGTTCCTGGGGGGAGGGGGGTCCCCCCCCCTAAGGTACACTAACCGCCGCGACCAAGGTACACTAGTACACTAACCGCCGCGCCAGGTACACTAACCGCTTCAATTTTTGCCTAAAATAGGCAATTTTAGGCCTAAAATGGGCATTTTTAGGCCTAAAATGGGTAATTTTTAGGTCATTGTTGTCAAAAGTCGCCAAAATACCCTTTTTATGGAGATTTTTTTCCAAAAAGGGCCAAAAATCGGTCAAATTTTCTAGCTCAAAAAGTGACTTTTTTCTGAATTTGGGTCTCCCCCTTCCCCCCCAGGGAGGTACACTAACCGCCGCACGAAAAAAAAGGGGTAGGTACACTAACCGCGCCGGACCAGGAACGACACTGCCAGGGAGGTACACAAATTTCCCCTCCGAAAAAGTAGGGAGGTACAACTAATTTCCCCGCGGGACCAGGAACTACACTGGTAAGAAGGGTGGCTTGGCCGCATGTTCGCTCAATTGGGAAGATAGGGTTTGGGTGTTTCTCAAATTTTACAATACCGTAAAAGTAAAAACCTAAATAGAAGGGGCTTTACAAATCCCTGACCACTTTTAGGGGGCACTATTCCGGTCAGGGCTGTTGGCTGCACTATACCGTAGTGGCTGCGGGGATGGGGGATTCCCCCCTGAGGGGTACCTAGGTTGTACCTTGCATTGCTGCAACCAACCCTTGGGGGTGGGGGAAAGGTTGCAACCATCCCGGATGGTACCTTGCAACCATTAATATATGGTTTTCATAGGCAAAATGAGTGGTTTTCGACCTCAAGTCCCCAAAAATCGCGCGCTCCGCGCGTCAACCACCATTTTATAGCTATTATTTTAGGCAAATTTTCGGCCAAAATGCAAAAAAAGTACCATTTATTCGGCCAACTTTGTATAATGCATTTAAAAAAACACCTTTTTTGTACCTCCAGGGGGTACCTTGCAACCTTCTGGAGTCTGGGTAGGGGGTCGCTTGCAACCATCTGGACTGGATCCATCCATCCAAGGGTACCGTACCGTGCAACCATTCAGAGGTCGCAAACCCGGCCCGAGCCCCCATCTCCGGCCCGGCCCGATTTTTATGGGTCAGAATTTTTACCAGATTTTTGTCATAATTTTGCATTTTTTCTGAACCTGTTTTTTTGGTGAAAAAATAATCGTTTTCAATGAAAAAGTTGTCAGATAGACAAGTAGTGATCACTTACCGTAAAAACCTAAATACAGCCCCCCCCCCCCGGAATAGAGCCCCCCGCAGTGTAGTACTTGGTCAGGGTGTTGACGATAGATAGATTGGGACCCGAAATGTGTTGACGATAGATAGATGACCCAAGTCCGAAATCTGGGGGGGGGTCGACCCAAACTTGTTGACGATAGATAGATGGTGGGGGGGGTCGCCAAAAATCAAGGTATAGTATGGTGTACTAAGTAGGTAATAATGTGTAAATATTAATGAAAATGTACTTAGATGTACTAAATCCGCGCGTAGCGCGCGATTTTTTGCCTATTTGGGACAAAAAATACCGATTTTGAGCCATTTTGAGGCAAAAATGCCCATTGACGATAGATAGATTTGTCCATAAGTGTTGACGATAGATAGATGAAATCAAAAAGTGTTGACGATAGATAGATGAATTTGGGGGGGGCCCCCACCCCCCCCCCCAAGTACTACCCTGCAGCCCCCCCGTAATACAGCCCCCCAAAAAAGGGTCAGTGAATTAATAGAGCCCCCCCCCCGGAATAGAGTCCCCCCTAAGTAACATCCCCCATACAGTAGTGTATTAACGCTTGATAGTGGTGCACAGGTACATTTATGCATGTTCGTTGTTCGTTCAGAAGCACATAATACGCCTCTTGTTGACGAATAGACGCGAATAAATGCGACTACAAGCGAAAAAACATCCTCTCAAACCCCTTTTTAGGGGTTTTCGGGGGTATTTCTGGGAACATTTTTTTCAGGTTCGGGTCAGTGAATTAATAGAAGCCCCCCGGAATAGAGCCCCCCCGTAATAGAGCCCCCAAAATGGGGTCAGTGAGTTAATAGAGCCCCCCCTTCTATTTAGGTTTTTACGGTACCGTATTGTCGGAAATAGAACCCCCCCATTAATTGACCCCCCCCATTAATTGAACCCCCCCTAAATGGCTCGAAATCAAAAATAGAACCCCCCCATTAATTGACCCCCCCCATTAATAGAACCCCACCCCCAACTTTCACCGTACCACAGATTAGTGGTATGGTAGGGCTGTGTTGTTGTGTCAAACGTTGTTTAAGCTTGCGTACACAACAGAATACAGCTTTTTAAGCATAATCGACGCTGTTAAAGGTAGAAAATACCGAAAACAAGCCATTTTTATGGGCATTATTAACAATGATTTTTTTCGTCGGGGGGCCAAATGAAAAATATAACCCCCCCCCAATAATTGACCCCCCCCCCCATAAATTGAACCCCCCCAAAATGACCCCAGTGAAAAAATAGACCCCCCGGGTTCTATTTCCGACAATACGGTACTTGCCGAATCCCTCAGAAATTTCTTTGACAAAAAAGCACCATTCTTTCAGTGAATCGGGCCGGGCAGGGCTGCGAATTTGGACTTTCAAATCGGGCCGAGTACGATGCTAATCAATGTTTTGGGTCATTGGGTGCACGCTGTTTTTGCGCTGTCTGATCAAAAAATCCATTAGGAGATAAAAATCTTTGGAAAATCATCCAGGTGCCCTTGATCATCAGGTTTAACCGTTACACGCAGCTGGCTGTGTGTGCATTAATTAATACACGTGTGTGTATTAGACAGCAGCAGCGCTAGATATAAGTAGCAGCGGCTAGGCGGCAGTGTGTGTCGGTTCGCTAGCTCAGCGGCGAAGGCGTTGGACTCGTGCCTGTGGGACCGCTGGTTCGAGTCCCGCCGGCGCCGGTGAAATTTTTTGTTTTTTTTGGCTTTTTTGGTTAAAACTAATTTATACATGCACAAAATGATGAGAAATAGTGTTTATAACAGTGAAATCGGGGTTGGGATGTCAAAACATAGCTATCAATCATTTTTTGTTCGTTTTCTTGAGCTTAGCCTTAGGCTTGGGCTTAGGCTTTGGCTTATTCTTAGGCCTAGGCTTAGGCTTAGGCTTAGGCCTACGCCTAGGCTTCTTGGGCTTGGGCTTAAACGTAATCTGAAGCGGCTGGCCTCAAAACGCCGTTTTCTGCCTTTTATAGGCGTGGATGATTTTCCAAAGATTTTTAACTCCTCTTAAAAATCCTAAAAAAAATCTTTTCTTTTTCCAAGTGGAGGATCGTGTTACGGGTTAACTTCGGTCCGTGAACCCTTTGGTCCACATGCCACTTTTGGTCCGGTAGGCATGTTGGGAAAAGCTTGGACTTTTTCAAATTGACTTCCTTTACCTTAGGCTTGCGGGATCATAAGCCCATTTTATGTACAGCAAGCACCAACGAGAACTGATTCACCCGCCACCAAAGGGCTGTTATTTCATGACATCGTATTTCTTTCCACATCGTATTTTTTCGTTGTTACATTTTTGCCAACTTCTTTGCTCTTTTTTACGAAAGGTCTGGGAATTAACAACGAGCTCGCAGAAATCTGTGTTCTGTTTTATCACAAACATTCCTAAAAAAAATGTATAATACAATGAATTGATGAGAAAAAGCGCTTGTCTGTGACAAGTGAAAAAGGGTTGTCACTCACTTTAGATGTCGATATGTCCATGACGGTATTGAATTATACCGTCAGTTGAACAATATCGAAAGTTTAGTTATATAATTGTCTTCAGTTAACTTCCACAAACACTACTACTCTCTGTGGTGTGCCAAACTCGTAAGTTTCTGCGTTCATGCAGAAGAAAACTGATGTTGCTTTGATCGCCCGCTTGTTTTCAGGTCATCTATGCATACAGCATACGTATACAGCATCTCCCCTGGCGAGGTTCGGTATGCATAACGAGGTGATTCACATGACATTTATCATACATAGTTGCCATACGTCTTGTGTTGTGGTGTTGAATTAAACATCGACATCAGCGCACTAAGCAACCGTACATTTAAGAAATCACTGGTGGTAATCACATCCGCAAGTCGGTGTCGTCAATGTGCTACAATTTGTACAGTACACCCCGCTTATAGATGACCGTCTCGCCGTATTTGAGCGATTCGGCGGTCTTGAGCGGAATCAGTCGTTTGTAGAAAACGAGAATGGCGGTGATGCTGACGGTGATGAGGATGATCTCGCATCCCCACGAGTATTGCGGGCCGTAGGAGCTGAACAGCCACGTCAAAGTGACCGGACCGACCACACGACCCATCGAGCCGACCAGCGCCAACAGACCTTGCATGGTGCCCTGCGCGAGTAAGACGACATGGACAGGCGAGTGGACAGCGGTCAATTTTGTCTTTTTGCAAAAACATAACCGAATGTACGTGTCGACATAACCTGCATTCGTGCGCCCAGGATGCGCGAAAAGAGCACGTTCATTGGCACCAATGTGTTGACCCAGGCGAGCGGCAGAAACAGTTCGAACGCCGTGAACAGCACCGGCAGCGGCACACGCGGCGTCCACGCGCACCACGCGTACGTCGGGTCGCAGCCCAGATGCTCAACAGTTGCGTTCGGCACTGGCGTATTGTTGCGATGCAGATCTGAAACATCATGAGACCTCCATGGGGCGTATGTCTCAGGAACGTGTTGAAAATGTCACAATAATGTCCACCTGTTAATCTATACTGAATCGAACCCGTATAGACGAACGGCCATGGAAAGGTGACCAGGAAGAACGTTAGGAACAATGACATGCTGACGAGCAGCGACTTGCGACTGTCTCTGAAACACGGATAAAAATTTCTGGCGGTTGAATTGTCAGCTGCAGCAACAGTTGACCAACATTTGACGAAGACGCGTGGACGCGGTGATTATGTACCCGATGCCCGAAAGACAACCAGACACCAGAATTAAGTAACCCGTATTTCGGACGGCCGTTTCGTAGTCCCAATTGTAGAGCGTCATAACGTATGGAGTGATAATGCTGCAGCGATCACACAAAATAATTTACAAAACAGGAGTTTTTGGAGGTAAAGGCGATGAAGTGCAACTTACGTCGATGTATTCGACTGGACAAAAGCGGCTGCAAACCAGACGTAGAAGCAAATGGCAATGGCCAGACCGTCAAATTTCGGCAACACAAAGTATTTGCCTGGAAATTTGGCGAACGCAAGACTGATATCTCGGATGGCAAAGATTTTCAATCTTTTAACAACCCCAACTTTGCTTGATCTCGACCGGCACAACGCCCGCGTAATGCTCGCGGAAAACGAACAGCATGATGAAAAAGATGATGGTCACGCCGACGGCGGTAATCAACGCCGGTGCCGTGTACATGTTGATGTTGATCACGCCAAACACACTGTAGCCGGGGTAACCGAGTAACGAGAAGGCAACTTGGAAGCCTGAAGGTCATTGCGACTTTGTGGGTGCGTTTAGATACCAGATTTCTCGTTTAACACAGTGGTATTGTACGTATACCTGGACCCAGAGCGATTCCAACTTGCCCTGATGCAAAATTGAGTGCCAGCGCTCTCGCCCTGTCATCCGGCGTGCATCCGGTGGCCACGTACGACCGGATCACTGGCATCGCGCCTGCAGGTTGTTCATTGATTAATCACGCGACAACGTTCCGATAAGTGCATGAGCTTGAATCTTGTACCCACCGACGCCCATGCCCATGACGGCCCTGCCCAGCAGCACAGCCCATTGCCGCAGATGCACCGGCCCGATCTGTTCAGCACAGCAGTAGGTGACGTTGCCGATCAGCATCAGTACACAACCGAACATCACCGGTGGACGTACACGTCGGGTCACCGTGTTCCAACGACCATATAATGGTGCGGTGAACCCTGACATTGTTGCAATATTGACTTGTTTTTGACACTTTGTAATAAAGAAACCAAACTGACATTGACCAACCTTGGAACAAAGCGTAGACGGAGACGACCACGCTGAAGAAGCTCTGCGACACTTGTTGGTCGGAGATCTGAAGTTGCCTGATGAGACGTATACATACATATGTACATGCAGTATGACGAGCTGCCTCAGAGGTTCAGGCGAAACTGTGAGCCAAAATTCCTGGCTTGAATATTCTATAGAATCGTATTGTCATAGAAAGTGAAATTTTCAGCTGACATCATATAGTAAAAAAAACATTGACCTGCAGCATGTACGGCCATACCGCCATCATGAAAGTGGAAAACTGCATGGCCGACAAGAAGTTTATGAAATTGGCCACCCATAGCGCTTTCCAGTTGGTCTTTTGGCCCAGCAAAGCATCCGCGGTTGGTTTCTCGGCCCAGACGTCCGTTGAACGGCTTTGTCCGCCCAACGAATCACGATCAGCCTGATCGACCTTTCTGCAACATATTAACACATTCACCCTGAGCAGGCCGTATGCGAAAACAATCATACTGTATTTCGCCGACTGACTTTGAAACAGTTTCGACCTCACTTGCGCTGTTGACCCCGGAATCCAGCAACGTGCTCGGTGCACTAGTATGCGACGTCACATCGGAACTGTTGCTTTGATTGCACATGTTTGTGACCGAAATGCAGCAAGGGTGTAATTTATTGTGCTTTTTGGGAGCTGATTGCTAGAAAAAACTGTTTATTTGTTACGAAATAAGGATGAAATCATAATGACATCACATCTAGAACACAAGCGTCAAACGTAAGATGAATAGGTCCGTGGTTTCCACAGTTCTATGGTATGCACAAAGTTATGGGAAATTTCACACATTGATGTGAGACAACCAAAGCTGTGTTTGACGATAAGCAGCTGCCTGACGTCTGGTCCATAGGTTGAAGTAAGCACGGGTTGATTAAAAGCGTAGATTTTTTTTATCACCGGGGAAAATCTTACCAGTAACAAAACATGTCATAAACAATCAGATACGACCGAAAAGGTTAAGAACGTCACAGATTACATGAAAAAATAATCAAAATCGATAAAGCACTCCGTGTTTGTAGTTGACGTGTTGACCGGGTTCCAGTTTGTCGATAGTCTTTAGGGGCACCATTCTTCGCCAAAAAATGAGCAGCAAAACAGTGGCACAGGTCAAAAGCAGTATCTCAAAGCCCCATGCCCATCGTGGTCCATAACTGCTGAACAGCCATGTCATCAGGATTGGGGCCACGGTTCGGCCGAAACTGCCCACACCAGCCAGCATGCCCTGCATGGTACCCTGAAATTGAGTATGTTACATTTCCCATACTAGCGTATAATCTCAAAGTGTGATATTTGTCTTAGTCGTGTAACCTGTCTTCTCGGACCTAGCACTTTGGAGAACAGCACGCTGAGTGGAGCCGTCAATGGAACAAAGCCAACGGAAACAAAAACACAGTACGAACTAAACAGCAGCGCCAATGGAACCTGTAGCAACAAGTTGAGACGTTTGTGAACAAAAATCAACGCATAGCTCATAGCTCCTTCGAATCTATCAGGTTCACTTTTGGTGTGTTTGCGCACCACTCGTACTTCACAGGACAGCCAAGGTACTCGGTTTCATTTTTGCCCAGCATTGTAGTGATTGCTGCAGTGACGTTTGGCGGCGCATTTAGTTCTGCAACATCATTATTACATAGTAATCGTGTGTTTGAGGCTTGTACGGAATCACCTGTCA
The DNA here is from genome assembly GCA_030248065.1 of Rhynchonema sp. JSB1_4. Taxonomy (NCBI): domain Eukaryota; kingdom Metazoa; phylum Nematoda; class Chromadorea; order Monhysterida; family Xyalidae; genus Rhynchonema; species Rhynchonema sp. JSB1_4. Next base: position 21,981 of record JASAMV010001278.1, read on the forward strand.
ACTGATAGTTGATCTTGCCCGGCAGGCCCGGCCACGGAAATGTAACGATATGGAACACATTGAACAGGCAGATGCCAATGAGAATGCCCAGTCGTTCATCGCTGAAAACAGATCTGTTCTGGAAGGCAGTCAAACCGCAACCAGAGGCGGTTGACTAACGCGCGACTTAATCTTGTGACGGCGTATATACCGAATCCGATCGTTGATATCAGGCCACCACCCAAAATCAAGTAGCCCGTGTAGCTGATCGCTTCCGAATAGGTCCAATCATACATGATCATTGTGTAGGGTGTCATAATGCTGAAGAACACTTTGAAATTGAGCACTTGCCTACCCGACTTTGACTTTAAGGGACTAAAGTCGTTAAGAAACGGACGCTTCAAAGTTGGTGATGACAACGGCTTGACACAGCCAGCAGAACAGGCACACAAGCACCGGCAACATATCGTATCGAGGTAGGACGAAGAATTTGTCTGAAGATAAACGAATCAGTTGTTCTTGCTCGCGGCTTTCGCTTCAAGTTTGCACAGCTGACAAAGTACCGTAGAATGCCGGTAAGTCCCCAGGGAAAGGGCTTATTCGGAATATTTCCGAATAAGTCCCCATCTATGGTCGGTTTCAGCGATGTTTCATATGCTTATACATAGTGGCGCTAATTGGGACATAATTTTTGCTGACATCTCAAATCCGAAGTGTTTCCCAAAGAACCCCAGGGGACTTATTTGAAATACTCTGGTTATGTATGTAGTTTCGCTCACCATTCTTAACTTCGTCCGACACAATGCCAGCATAATGTTCGTTGAAGGCGAACAGCAGCAAGATCATACAGATCACCATGAGTACGATGCTCATGATTGCCGGCGCCGAGTACATGTTGACGATGCCCCATAACCACGTGGTCGGGTAACCAAGCGGAGTGAATGCGACTTGCAGACATGGAATTGCAATCGAAACGATCAAGTTTTATTTCTACAAAATCGACAAAATATGTATAGTTCAAACAATGAACCGGGTCCAACGGTGACGCCCGCCGATCCGAGTCCGATGCAGAGGGCCATCGCTTTGCCGCGATCCTGTTTCACGCTGGCGGTGGCCACGTAGGCACGAAGCACACTGTTCACACCTGTGAGAACAGACATTGGGATTGAGAGTCACACTGAAATTTTTTCTCAAACAGTCTCAAACACTCGCACGCGATGGGTTAATTGTATTGTCGTGTTGAGTCGAAAGTCATTTGACAAGACAAAAACGTTTTTTTAGTCCGATCGTTCTCCAACGACGTGACCCATCATGAGAAAGGGTGGGTCAAAAATAGCTTTACTATGTTGGGAAGCTGGTGTTGGGTAAATACGTACATATGTGGGAAACTGGTGTGAATGGACTTGAAAATTCAGAACTGGGGGTTTTCAGATACGGAGAATCCGAATATTGGCATAACTTTTAGTTCCCGCCATTTTGGGTCCAGAACAAGACCCGACCAAATAGGCCCTGGGTTGACTGGACTGGACCCTATTTCCAGGACCCAAACTAACGTGACCGAACAATTTCGTAAATATTCGAATTCCCCGGGTCCGAAAATTCCAGGGTTTCAATTTTCAGCCCAATTGAAGTATTTTCTTCAATATAAACAACCAAGAACAGCTATTTTTTATCCATCCAATATAACTCTTCAATTTAAATTTTGTTTAAGTGCGCCGCTGGGTACTACCCAAATCTGCATGGTCGTATACACTAATTAACGACATTGCAATAAGCCCACATTTGCTATACACCAACTTCCGCCCAATCCCATGACAGCGCGGGCAATGAACACCACCCATTGCCGGTACTCCAACGGAATCTGTTTCACGTCAGCCACACAATAAATGGCATTGCCAATCAGCATCAGCACGCAACCGACGAACAGCGGCCAACGCGCTTTCTTTGATTTGTTCGCCCACCAACCGAGCAGAGGGGCGGCCAAACCTGCAAACTAAACAGTCTTGTGAAGTCAATCCGCATCCCTTGGGAGTGTTCGACAAAATATTTCAAGTATAGGTATTCAATTCAGTTTGCTCCAAACCTTGGCAGAGGGCAAAAACGGCGATCACGTAGCCAAAGAACACCTGCGACACTTGCCGATCGGTGATTTCCTGAAAGTTCCTATCCCGACATTGAATACCTATGTAGGTATAGAAGCGAAACGTTCAATTTGATTGTGTAAAAATGTGTTCGAGTAGTGAACCTCAAGGTAGGGCCAAACGGATGTGAGGAAAACAGAGTATTGAATGCCAGTCAGCAACGATATAAAGTTCGCAATCCAAATTGAGCGCCAATCAGATTTGTCTTCTTCCAGTGGTTCGTCATATTGAGACAGCTGTCTGAAAGTGTGTGATTTAGCCATAATTCTCCAAACATTTCCTTCACAGAAACGCGAAGGTTGCGACTTGCCCCAAAGTGAGAGTACGAATACGACTTTCACTCAGATGCTCCGGCGCCATGTGGAAGCCGCCATTTTCATGGGCTCCAGTTTCGGAATAAGGGGGCGGTTGATCCTCGCTTGATATTGATTCAGGCATCGTGTGCTTGTGTTTTTAAATTTGTAACGTAGAGTGATTCAGTTTTTACGCATTCCAAAGATGAATGCAAGGGCTGACCAAATATCACGGAAAATGGTGCACCCAACCACCGCTTGATCATTCACCGCGACGCTTTTTGAATCGGCTTCAACTTTATTTCCTGCTACACGCTTTGCTACATATCCTTATCAGTGAAATATTGGTATTTCACTTTGTAGGCTGTGTCTTCCTTGTGGTAATGCTTACTGCAAGGTATGTACTGTAGGTACATACATGCCACCGCCCTGCTGTGACTGAGTTGGTAGCAATAGTCGCTTCGCTTTCTCAGAAGAGTTCCTGTCATTCCGGTTCTTATGGTCCGCAAGAACAGATTCATGTTAGACGGTGCTGCTTTTAATTCACTGCCATGTGCATAGGTGAGGTGAACAATTCAAAAAAAGTACACATACAAGTACAAACCTTACCCCATTATGTTATTTCCACACTACACCTGCCATAGACAGCTTGCAGCTGCGTGCCCCCTGATGACCTCCACGCACACGCGACGTCACAAGAAACCCAGAACAAGCATAATGTGCCATCCAAGGCCTGCATTGAAGCAAAAAACAATCAAAATGGTCAAAATGATCAAACGAAAACTGGTAGTAACGTGTTTCCACTAATACATCCATGATTATGGAAAGCCCGAAACCCCATGTCTGACCCTAACAGCAGTTCGTTGAGTCACACGTGTTTAACAGAATCACTTTTACACATTCTTGAAACGTGTGCAGCCGACTGTTTGTCTTGAGCGGACAGACACAGCATTCTCGCAACGCGAAATGATTTTATTGATACCTTTTGTTATTCTTTCAGTCAAATAATCGCGTGGGCATTAGGTACAGTATAATAGCAGCAAACAGCAGTCTTGCTCTTGACCAACTGGTATAACTACTGTTCCCATTTTAGTTCAACACGCTCAATTCAATGGCTTATCTCATCCATTTGGCTGAACACAGTGGTGTCGTTGGGGGGGTTGGGGGGGGGTTACCCCCCTGGTATGGGGTATGGGAAATCGGCCGGGGGTATGGGGTATGGGAAATTTTTCACTTTTGGAACAAGCACCCCTAAGAAATGACTTTTTGACCCCGAGAAGTACCAAAATTGACCATTTTTCGTCCAAAAATGTCAAAAATCGCTTACTACCGCAAGAAAACTCTGTTTTAAGCACTTTTTAGACCAATTTTGGCACTGTTAGAAGATTTTTGGGGTCATTTTTTTCAAAACCCCCACCCTCGGGTATGGGAAATTTTTGAGTTTTTGGAAAACCCCCCCTGGTATGGGAAATTTTTGATTTTTGGGGGTATGTATGGGAAATTTCCCGAAAATTGGGCTGGGTATGGGAAAATTTCGATTTCTCAACGACACCACTGGCTGAACATAATCAAGAAATTGATCAGCAGGTTTTTTTCGGACCAACATTTTGACAAAGATCGCATGGTTCATCTTTATACTTATCCTGCAGGTCCAGTCCACATTCGACCCAACCAATGAGCCAATGTTGGGCACAATTCCCTCCGAAATCGTTGATCTGAATCTGCTGGGCAAAGTGTTCAGCTACCTGCACAGCGCGGTGGACAAACTGAACGCACAACTTGTCTGCGCACAATTTCATCAACAAATGCACACGCCTGAAGCTTGGAGTCACGTCAAGAAATTGATCATCGAATGGAAAGACCATCACTGGTAAGGCAATTCAGTCAACACAAGCAAAGCAAATTGAACGACTGATGAACATATCAACAAAAAGTACCCGTTTCTCTTGAAGGTTCGGTAACGCATTACGCGAAGGCGACAGTGGCCGCTCCCTCACACTAGCGATCCACACCAGCACCCAGCAGGACATTGTCATCTTCCCGTTCATTAGCTACTGCCAAAAAGTGACCGAGATTTCAATCTTGGATCGGGACACGGGTTTGAACTCCTTGGTTCAGTTCCACCTACTCCTGACCACGCTCACCAGTTGCGTTGCGGAACTGGAGCACTTGGAAACATTGGAGATCTCTTCAGGTGAGCACTCACTCAGCCTCCGAATCATGGAGTTGTTTTAAAATATTTAAAATTATCTGTTTATGCAGTTGATGAAGAGATGGCGAGCGCTGTGTCGCCCCTGGTAGTCGCAGCGGACAACATTGCGATCCGATTGAAAACGCAGACAATATTGAATGAATGGCGACAATTCACACATCGATTCACTGAACTTGAAGTGAGTGACTTTAAAAAATGACTTCAACATTAAGATATTATGTAACCCATCTCATCTTTCTACAGTTTCACACAACGACGGATCTCGAGTTCATACCGCTGACGCAAAGTCCGCCCGCTCACTTGCGCGCTCTCAAAGTGTCGTACGTGGACGTGACCCAACTGACTCGGTTCTTGAATAGCTTGTCGAACGGCACATTGAACAAAATTGAGTTGAACCCTCAAGGGGAGGTCACAAATCTCAACTGTTTGATGATCGCGGTTGAGAAGTCCGTGTTCAGCGAATTGACTGTGAGTCACATGCGTGGCATTTCGAGTTTAAAACCGTCCTATTAAATTGCTTGCATTGTCCATCTTCTCAGAAATTGGAAATCAACGGAGACGTCGACGCGGGTATTATCGATTTCTGGTCGTTACGCGATGTGATCAGAGCCTTAGGTGAATACCCTAAGTTGAATAAAGTGATCATTCAGCCGTACAGAATCAACTCAAATCCCGAACCACCGGATCTGATTAAATTCGCCATCGATCTGGCATCAATATGCTTTCTGGTGCACCAGTTGGCCCTGGCACGCAGTGGCCGCTTTTCGTTCACATATGACGTCATGGGTCCAGATTGCACCGACCGACGCGTCCCGATGGCACTACGGACCGTTCCGCAAAGCCACATCGATGCCGCGCTGAAGGCACAATTCGGCGATGGAGTGATGTGCAGCTCAACTGGCCGTGTTGGCGAAGGCAACGTGATTGTCGGATTGCATAAAATCAGAATTTCCGTCTGTCAAGCAGTCGAGTTTGAGGTTACTCCCGTTAATGACGTTTCGTAGCGCGTACCCGTATGTAGCTCTGATTGGTGCACTACACATAATACACGAACTCCCACCGAAAAGGTAGTGCCAAGGTTTATTAAATCACATTGCTTTCATATGTTTTTTGCTGCGCTGCTTGGCCGTTATCAAAGCCAAACTGCGTCAAGTCTGCGTTCAATCGGTTTGTGAAAATCTGTTGAAAAAATAAGGATGATTGCGTCGTAGTTTGACGACAAGACAACTACCCAGGCAGTGGTTACTTTTTGTGCATTTAATTTGGGCACCTGTATACGCCTAATACAAACACAATTCAATTGTTACACGTTTTTTCGAATGCGTATCTAATACAGCTGCTACGTTTTGTACGAAAAATTTGACACGTGAAATTTTAAAAAAACTGTACATCCCCCACTTGAAAATGCACAGGGTTCCCTGCCCTCAGCTTTCAACTTGCGTACGCTGACACTGCTCATCCACTTGCGAAATACATTCCTCGACCCACTAAAAAGCGGTTTTCGTCGTTTTATGTTTGTTACCCCTTCATTCTTTCGCTTAGCAACAACTCATTTTCTGTACTCTGTCCGTAAACTGAGCTACAGTGTATTGTATACGTGTGTATTTCACACTGTTTTGGTTCAATTTTATTGAAAAGCTCCCAAATAAACTGAAGAAACGTTTTTCAATCAACCGCTTTGTGGTGACGAAACCACTTGAATCGAACAAGAGCAGGGATAACAATGAGTTCCGCAGTCAACAGTCAGGTTCGCGTTTTTCTGAAGCACAACGTTTCTGCTTCGATTTACCGTTTCTTTTGTGTCAAAAACTTTCAAAAGCAGAAAAAATGGGTTGCCGTTTGGACAGTGTGAATGATTGCCGCCGGGTACACGGAAGGTTGTACCAGCTAAAAGTACAGCTAGTAAGTGTATGTACAAACCTTGTTTTGTGGTTTTAAATGAGGCAGGGTGTTCAATTTAATGCTGGAAGGCTTTAGTAAACATATTCAGGCACATTATCGCTGGCATGAAGGTCAAGATGTCACAATATTATACATCGTAAGGTTGTCTCATGTTTCCACAGACAGAGTGTTCTGGTCTCACCACCAGTGTGAAAATAAAATACGGCCGCTGATAAACACCTCGGTCAGACAATAATGAGCCATTGTTATTGTAGGCCGAAGCATTCCGTCGTTTTTCAGGCCGTGCAAGTTGCTGAAATCTATTATTCAGGGGAAAGCCGGTAGTAGACCAGTGGCACAATGTCGCTTTGCAACCCAAAACGAGTGTTTTCTCACACAAAAACAACTGCGTCAACAGACAAATCAATTTAGCGTAGGTTACCTAGTATATACAGTATAATAACGCCTTGAGGTCGACTTGCACGACACCCAAAAAAATTCAGCTCTTGGGTTGGATTCCCTGGCTATGATCGTCGGGACACGCATCGTTTTGCGCTTTACTTGAAGATAGCCAAGGAAGGCATGTCCAGAGAAGAGACATGTCTTGGTGTGTGTAGCTGTAAACATACAGAAAGCACCCCCAAATGAGAAACACATTGTTCAGACCTAAAAATTGACGATATCAATATCGACATCGTAACTCACAAAGCCTGTGACAATTTCACAACGAATTGTAAAACTTTACACGCCGCTGCTCAAATTACCATAGCTATGTATTACACGTTACGTATACTGACAGTTTTAGCAACCTGAGCTCTGTAAAACATTTTGTAGTACAAGTTCAGCTCCAAAGGCGGTCCCAGAATCTGTGCCGACGGAAGATGGATAATAAATTTTATTGCCTCGCAAGTTTTCGCGCTCTTTCCAAGCTGTACCTACACTACACCGCTGCCTCACATCACGCCATTTGAGATACACTGCTCTCAGAGACCAGTGACGCATTTTTGGCGTAATTTGGTCGCTTCTGACCCCCTTTATAACTTTCCTTGCTTGGTTGTTTTCTTTTCAAGAACACGTCGCCCGTCTTCAAACCACCAACATTCAAATCTTGTAACCGAAGATTTTTGTCCTCCAATGGAATCCGTCATGTTTTTTGTATATTCTGCACACAGTATATACTATGATCAACACTCCGCCAAGCAGCCCTTTTTTGGGCTTCCGGAACGAGCATTGTTTTTTTCTTTGAACAAAAATGACATCGATCCATTTCATAGCCAGGTGGTTCGCCCCAGTTCCGCATACGATCTGACCGTCTATGTATAGTATGTCTCCGCAATAGTGTCAGAGTGTTCGCTGACAAGCCTGCTCCCTCCAACACATATGGATGAGATGCTGCCTTGCGGCTGCGGATGTGATTAAGCCGCGACCAAATAGTGGCAAATACAATAGCTCAAACTAAAAGAAGTCAGATTAAAGTCCATATCAATTCGAGATTCACTTCTGTGCCCCCAAAATAATGTCTATTGAGTCCTCCATTTCATCCCAGTTATCGCGAAGATCAATCGTAATCGTTGATGGCGCACCGCATAAGGTCTGATCTATGTATATGCATGATAAGCCCATCGATGTTTCACGGAGTGCATATGTTGCAACGTTCCGTCCGGCCAGTTGCATAAAATTAATCCCAGTCACTGTTGTTGTTGTTGTTTGCAGCCTCGAGATGATTCGATGTTCGACGTAGCGCGCAGAATGTCCACCTTCCACCATCATCCAGCAAACGACGACGAAGACGCCGAATCGGCCGAACTAGAACTGGACGTTGACGAACAGCCTGAAGGGACAAGGCGACCGAGTGTCAAGCCGACGAAACGACAAACGGTCAAGGTCAAGAAACCGGCCAAACCGAAAGCCGTATGTTTGGGCAGTAATGGTCTGATCAAAATTGTGATGGGGGACGTCTCGGGTCGTGTGCATCTGTTTCCGCCATTTTGCCCTTTAACTCGCATTTTTGCGTTAAAAACAAATTCCACAAATGCACCGCTCAGGTACACCCCCACTCGGGATTCAGACATCCGCAGTAACGTGCACATTGCTGGGTGTTTTCGTGCAGCTTTTGCATCGCACATTGGTTGTCCAGGGTTATGAATTTTGATGAAAAATGCCTGCCAAATGCCTCCGAAGATTGAGTTTGAAGAACCCAGGCAAGGTTTTATGATGCGTTCTGAGGCGACCACAACCAGCCTGACTTGCCCGCGCAATGAAGACAAAAGGCTCCCTAGACCTGCAGGTTTCAAGGAGCTCACTCGCTGAGTTTAAGCAATTGTTATAGTCCGACGAACAGTCATCAAAGCGGCCTTTGACGTCGCCCTACTAAGATGCAAAGACAAATATGCACAAATCAAAAGGCTTCGATTTCTCGACTTTCTCTATTTTCTTTCTGAGTTCAGCTGCGGCTGCTGTGTTGGTCTGCTTCTGCTTCCCTTTGTTTGTCATACGATTCTGAGACAGTCTGCTTGCACTCTTTTTCACAATTTTGACATCAATTTGTATTTCGTTCGGTTTTTTATGGCATTAGCTGCATACGCAACGCAAAAGTAGAGAAAACCGTGCCATTGTCCCCATTTCTAACGCTTCATTAAAAATGTGCCACATATCGGAATTTCCCCTAAAGCCCCCGGGGACTCTAAATGGATGGTATAGGAAACGGACCCTCGAACAAAAAAGAAAAAATTCGGCTTCATTTTGACATTGTTCGCCGTGTTTGAACGTGTTTGTTCCCATTTTCATCTGAACTTGGCTTAACAATCGAAAAGCAAATAATATTTGCGGCGCTGAACGTAAGATTTTCTAAAAGAAATCCACTTATAGCCCCCGGGCCGAAAGCTTTACTCGAGGATTGGCTCAAAGTGGAAAACTCCGATTAGGACTGTTCTGTCGCATTTCCACGACCGAAAGCCATCAGACTTTGTTTTTCGCGTGCAAAACCGGAACTTCTAAGCGTGTGTAAGAAAAGATGAATGGGTTTGGCCGACATTACATTTGTGGCTCTCAAACTCTGTAGTGTAAGTGTTGTTGCAATTGCAAATATGGCCGGGCTTACTGCAGTGCCATAAATTAGTGACGTACTGTAATTCCCAAACGCGTTTGAGCGCATAATATGAAGTTGGCGCTGTATAATTTGTCTAAAACTAGACGCTTCCAGAGTCGACGCATTAAGTATAGGCCTGCTTGAATCATTGTATACATATAAGTAGGGCAAGCCTATTTTGAAATTGGATATCTCAAGTGACCTTGCGCGCGCTGACTTTTGCGCCTTTCACATCGATCCCACACAACATTGGTCAACTTTTGCAACACTTTTGTTTCATTGACTAATAACTACCTGTAAAGTTGACATTGAAAGCATCGTGAAAATCAAAATTTGATTACTATTTTGGAAAAAGATACAAAAAAATCCGCCAAAATGTTCGCGGCAATGGCATCGAGTCTGGACTCGAGCCTGATCGCAGATCGACGCGACGAAACTTGGGAGGCCGAACAGAAAGGCAGAAAGAAAAAAACGGTGAGCGCAGCACCCAAATTCGATATAGCACTTTGGACTCAGCTCTGCTTTTTTGCCATTTTTTTGCGGTTAGAAAAATGTTTGACCCGGTTTCATGAAGAAACGTTTTCATCGAATTCTGCTGAACACACCAAGTTTGTTGTCTCACTTTTCAAGCCTTTCAAGAATTTCCTGTGTAGTAGGTGTACACGGCAATGGACTTTCATTTGGCGTTCGCTTAGCCACTTAAACAGCTCAATTTATTCGTATATTTCACACTCACACTTCCGCGTTCACTTTTTCGCCATAATTAATGCCTATAAAACGAGTACCCATTCTTCTGGTCAAACAGCGCGTCATTATGTGCGTCAATTCCCATTTCAACAGTTTCGGAAAATTCTCCCTTCACAATTGTGCGGCTAAATACAAACAAACCTGATATTGACAGCTTTTGCTTCCGGGCACTACAACCGGATTTTTCTCACAATATCATAGCAGCTTCGCAACTAATGAAGCGATATTGCTCACTTGAACCGCATGGCAGCAAATGGCAATAATAGACGTTTCGTCCATATTTCACAATCGGTTGGTCTTTTCTTGCTCCTGTCATTATTATACTTTCCTCGTTTCTCAAAACGTCATTGTGATTGTATACATGTATACAGTGTTTATGCGGTTTCCGAGATGTCAAAATATAGAATTAGTGCCTGGATGGGGGTGTCGATTTCGCAATACAGTATCTGTACCTATGTAAATTGCTTCACCACCAAAAAAAACAAAAAGCCAACTGCGTGTCAGCGGTGTCCCTCGAAACTTTTCGCCGTTCTTTACAGCGTGGTATAAAGCAAGAAGTTTCTGGCGTTATGTTGCAGCACCTTGTTTGTGTGCGTGAAAGTCGCACCAGCGATTGTACATACTGTACATACATGTACCTGATGCAACAGCTTCGCCAAGTCTCGTTATACAACACTGACTTCGGGACGCAGCGTCATATGTGCAACGACAAGTAGAAAACACCGAAAGCAACTGTTCGCAAAATTTTTCTGCTCGCGACTACTACATACATACGTACATACATACATAATGTGCGCTTATACGATCAGCGATAAAACGCGTTGTGGCGCCGCCAGAAGCTGGTTTTCTGGGATTCCTCGTTCGTGTTGACTACAAGCCGCCAAGCGAGTGTGAGTTGAAAGTTTTCGCGACACCGATACTTTAAATTTGAATGCGGAAGATGAGCGAACAGGAATGACCTGTTTGGTGCGCAAGCAACACTTTGCAACGGTCATTGAAGTGATTCTCTTGGCGTGAAACTCGGGCGTGAATAGTGAACGACATGAAGCCAAATATGCAAAAAATGGCACCTCTGTTCCCGTTTTTTGCCACAACATAACCCCGGTGAAACGTCAGCTAACGAACGAGCATGAGAACAACGTTGGGATGTAACCACACCCTTGATTGTTCCAACAAATGCTGTTTCAGCACAGAAGCTCACGCTAACTTCATTCCACCAGTTCACGCTATTGTATACCTACTTGGCCGTTTAGCGATCCAGCCAGTGCACCGCACACCAAATGGTGCACAATGTATTAGCGCAGGTTGTAGAAGCACCCAACTGCAACAAGCGCGCGAGCTGTAACAATACACTTACGAAGTTTGAAAATCGCACACCAAAATCGCTATTACATACTGTTTGCTCCTCTGGAAAACAAAAGCGAAAAGTGTATTGCAGCAACCAAATACATAGCTGACTTGCGCTGGAAGTGTGCAGCTTTCAATCAGTCTCTCTTTGAGAGTCGTGTCTTCATAGAGCAGTGCTGCGCGGCAGTGCGCGCAGGTGCAGGGCGGTGAAAGCCCATTTTTTCATCCTCCCAATCTCGACCGAAACGCCTGAGCATCAGACACACCGGTATGTGGTGACCGGTGAAACAAGTGGTATCGGGCTGCTATAGGTAAAGTTGCTATGTAGCTCATAAATGATCTAGTGGTGCTCAGGATTGTCAAATGAGCAAGGTTGTAGACATTATATACATATCTTACATAAAGTGGGAAGGCAGGCTGTCAACACACGAACGCCAACGTTGTGCGCTACAGCGCATTTTTTTGAAACCTGAATAGACGTGACGTTATTCATAAAATTTAGCCTTCAAATTTTCATAGTATGCTGGAAATGTGCACCCATATAGTATTCACAGCACACTTTGTTTTGTGATTCTCAATCCCCCTCATAGACACAGACCCGTGACCAGCCCACCCACCTCCGCCAGAGTGACCCACCACCATCGTGGCTACCCCTGCACCTGCGACTGCAGCGCCAGCTAGCGGCGGCGGCAACAAGAATCGTGAACGCGATTTCGCCTCCGTGGTCGACCAGGCGCATTCACAGTTCAAGACCATGGCCGGACAACAAAGTGTCAATCTACCGGCGTCGCAGAAAGTAAGTGTGCCCACATTTCGATTCGAATGGGTGCAGCTGGTGATGCGCTTTTTTCACGTGAATTCCAGGAAAAAAACTTATATATTCCGCTGAACCGGCGGATATTTGTTTGGCCTATCGCCTACCACATTCTGTGTTTAACATGTGTTTGGTTTGTATAATCTGCAGTTCTCATAACCACACCCTTTCAGCCAGAATGTTTTAGTTCTTTCCAAATGTACCGTATCCGGTATTTAGTGTCGGTAATGTGCCTGTGCTTGCTCCAGCGAGTGCAAATGCCAAACGGATGTTTACCACTGTCACCTCACCGTATTGTAAGTTATATGCATCCATTCCGTCTTAGACAGTCCTGGCGTTTTTTGAATTTCAACCATAGTCCACAACTCAAGTGGTCTCGAACTGTCCTGCATACGCTTTTTGTGAGATCTTCAATGAAGTGAATTGATCTCAAACTTTCTCATCCTAACCATGGCCCTCGAGTCCCTGTATCGTTCGGCACGAAAGAAGGCCAGTCTGTCGAAAATGAATCATGTGGTTGAACATCTATTTCAGACCAGCTCCATGGGCATTAATGTCACCATACCACACGCGACCAAAAATGTAATTTTGCCTGCATATGAGATAATGTTTCATGATAATGTCGTGTTTCACGGACATAGATTACGTAAGATACCATCTTATAGCCCGATGGTAAAAGTGCTGCAAAATGTCAGCATTGAATTTTTAGCGTTGTCTCGTCTGTTGCTGGTCGGACTTCGACTTACAAAAATAAGCGCTGAATTTGTTGACATAAACAGAACAAAATTTGACAGTTTTGATGTCTGACAACGATAACGTACACCGAACCGGACACTGGGGGCCAACTTCCACCATGGGTCCCACCGCCGTACTGGCTGCCCTCCTCATACTGACCTGAGTTTTCGGTGACTAATAAGGATATTCAGAAAACATAGTGGTAATTATGAAGTTAACCGTAGATTGGGAACCAAAACATTGGTCAAAAGGTGTGTCGTAAAAAGAGAGACACCGCGTGTGGACTGTGCTACATGCCCCGGTTGAGTCCCTCCCCACTTTGCAGACAATCGACCAACTGACGGACAAGTGTCTGATCACGGTGTTGTCGTTTGTGCCGCATCGCGACATCCTCAAACGCGTGTCGTTGGTCTGCAAACGATGGAAGAAAATGTGCGACGACCCGGCACTCTGGCAGGTCGTCCTCTTACGACCACATCATGATGGACTTCATGTCAGTTGGGTGGCGGGGGGGCATAATGTTGTTCGGACACTTCGTTATGAACGATTATGCGCTTGCTCGCACATTAGGTCTGGTTTGACTTTGGGCTGGCTCGACTGAATTGTACAAAAAAGTAATTTTATGCCAAGTCAGTGTTAAACCCAAGTCGCACCATAGACCCAACCCAACGCTCACAAACGCCTGTGCCAGCAAAATGCAACCGGTCGTTATAAATAAAGGCTTTGTCTCATCCCAAGACCATCATTGTGAAACTCTTCGATAAACATGCTACCGTAACTTGACGACACATCGGTATCAAAATGATGTCAATTTTAAAATTCAATAGTGTTTCCAAAATTCAGGTGTCGGGTCCGGACGTGGTGATGCAACTGATCGCAACACGATGGTCGAAACTTCGATGGTTGGAGCTGTCACCCGAACTGATCACGCCCGGCATCATACAGGAATTGGCCAATCGATGCCCAAAATTGAACTATTTGACACTTGGTGAGCACGGCCGATTTTCAAGATTGCGCGCTGCTATTTTCATACCTGAAGCTAGAATTTATGCAAAATCTTAACGGAACTGTACCTTCAACTTTGGGTAGTGCCCGTGTGTGCAACGCGTGTTTCTTTGGTTGTCCGTTTCGACCCGCTCTCATGGGCGGCCAGCGCACCAAGCAGTTGTCGTCAGTGCGAATTCACCGGGCGGCCGTCCCACGTTGCCCCAAACGCCTACACGATTTGGTTTATGTGCACAAAACCTCATCGCCGGCAAAGCTCGCTGGTGGTGGTGCATGGGGGTTCCAACGAAGCCACCATATAGTAATATGCAGTGCTGCAACGCATATCCGTATGAACATGTGTATGTATACCAATCCGCGAAACGCCGCAAGTGGACGTGATCCAAAAGTGTGTATGCTTTTTCAACTTTAACCCCAATACCATGCCAGATTTCTCGACGGCGGCGCAACTGCACGATTTCACCGACCTGCAGTCGTTCCCGTCCCGTCTGCGTTCGTTGCAACTGAGCTTGTCCGAGAACATTTTCCTCGAGGGTCTATTGCGCAAGATCTACACGTACATATCCAGTGTTGAAATGCTGCACATTGTCGGTCAGTTTTTGCAAAAAAATTGAAAATTAACGATACGTTCGTAATTTTGTTTTATTTTAAGACAGCGCGACATCATTCAGAAAATCAACATGCGGATAATTTCAGGAACCTATGAAAAGATCGAAGACGAAGAGGAAGAGGTCTACGAAACGGTGAACATCCACAAACTCAAACAATACATGCCCAATCTGCGTGTCGTCAATCTTTGGGGTGTAAGTTTGCCCAATGCATGTTGTTGATGTTTCACTCTGCCGCAATGTATCAGCTGGGTTTCCAACACACATTTCTCTGTGGCTCAAATGCAGTTTGGTAACATAGGGTGAAATTTTCGAAACGGCGTAAAGGTCGGCGTAAAGTTCGGTCGAAAGCTCGGTCGGCGTAGCTCGGTGTAAACGTGAAACATTGCCTGTTATTAACGTGGAATGTTTCAAGTTTACACAGAGGTCTATCACACTGAGCTGTCGACCGAGCTTTCCACCGACCTTTACACCCAACTGACCTTTACACCGTTTCGAAAATATCACCCAATCAATCTCGATGCGAAAAATTTCAATCCGGATTAATATCCCGTATCGCGATAAGCAATCCCGTTCGAGCACTGCCCGCGTGATGCAGTCTGCGCCTGTCTGACTGACAAAAGTGCCCATAATAACCGGTACAAACCCTAACACAACCTGTTCGTTTCAACACTAACGTTCTTTTTTGTTGTTTTCTTCTTTTTTAGGTTGTACGGGATGCGATTACCGGGATTGTTTCTGTCAACTCTTTAGACCCTTTTGTAGTGTTGTTGAAACATTAATGGCTCCCAAAACGCTGGAAATAGAAAGTGCGTATAATTTATCGATCGCCATCAAAACACAAGCATAGACGTAGACGGCAGGTTGGTTGATGTTACAAGAGCGATAATATAAGGCACGTGGGTAAAAACTATTTGACGGCGCGTGATACATTTCAAGAGTTCTTATGGGTGCCAATTTTTTTTATCATGGCGTGATTTTTTGGGGTTTTTGTCTTGTCAGGTGACTTCGGTGTAAACGTGAAACATTGCCTGTTATTAAGACCTTTACACCGTTTCGAAAATATCACCCATAATCTCGGGGGGGGGGGGGTTATTCGGGCTGGACTGACTTTGATTCGGCGTTTTGTTTTTATAAGATGCACGGTTCCTTGAAACCTCAACCAGCGCGGCTTGTTCTTCACGCGCGTGAGTGCAGATATATACTGTACATGTAGGTAAGCGCCCAGTGCACAACCGACTATGTATAGATGCCGCTTCGCACTGGTTATTAAAATCAAAGCATTTTGAATTTTGATACGAAAATCACAACAACCCCAGCCAAACATCTGGTCAAAAGTAAGGCTGTAACCAGCAAAGCATGCACAGCGCATCACAGCCGCTACACATGTTGCTCACTGAAACATCACAAATCAATGGCCTTGCAAATTCAGGTAGCGTTCGTGACGGACGAGCACGTTGACTCGTTGTCAGCCAATTGTGCCAAACTGGAGTGTTTGTGCGTCAACTACTGCAACAAAGTGACCGGCAACTCGGTGAAACAGGTCGCAGCCAGATGCAAATCGATCACAACGTTGCTCGTCGCGCACACAAGTTCGTATAGACACATTCTTTGGTTGTTGCTTCTAACTGTGATTGTGGTGCATGAATAATGAACGATCCGGCCAGCGGATAACCGATAACACCCGCTGTTGCCTTCATAATATGAACCATTATGTATTTCGAGGTGTACTGTTTACTGTACATACGGAACTCACTTCGACAAATGTCACTGAACCACTGTTGCGCACAGAAAAGTGACTTATTGGTATGTGTGCCAGCACATGAAACATCACACATAAAATATCTGCAGACCTGGGCAGCGAGACGGTGGCGGACATCCCGTGGGAAAACACGCACATCGACGAACTAGATGTTTCGGGCACCGAACTGAAGTCGGAAGCCATCAAGTCCATGTTGTCACGATTGCCGTATTTGCGATGGCTAAAAGCCGGCTACCTGGAGAACTTTGATGCCGATGTTAGTTGTTGTGTGACACTGAAACATCATCTTCAATAAAGCAACACGTACATATACTGCCTTTGTCGATCAGGCACTGCTCGGTTGGAGCGACTCGGGTGCTCCGGCCAACCTGCGATATCTCGACCTCGACACATGCGATGGCATTAACGATCAGGTATAGGGCTTGCCACCTTGGCAAATCAGGCAAAGTACTACTCAAATGAAACATCACCCGTACATCACATGCACATGCAGGCAATGGGCGAGTTCTTCACACGACACGGCGCACAGCTGAAGGCGTGCATTTTGGGCGGACATCATCGATTGACGGAGAACTTTTGGATGAAAAATATCAGGAAACTGCCGAACGCTGAGTGAGTTTAATTTGACTAATTTCATGATTGATTTATATTCATTTATCGATAGATTGATTGATTGCAGAACGCTAGTGATGGGCATTGCCGAGGACTGTTGTGCCAAAGTGACATCCAAGATCACGGTTGACCAGTTCATCGATCAAATCTCACGTCACTGCCAGAATCTGCGTCGATTAGAGATCAGATGGGACGATATGACGTTGCGATTCGCCGACAAATCCAGCAAATTCATTGACATGATGCGACTCAGGTACACGGCTGTTTGTTGTCGTGACATTGCGTTGGGAGGGGTTACCCCACTTGGGATTGCCCCCGAGTCCACATTCAGAACAAGGTGTGAGCCGAGCCATGTCAGATTGTGCCGGAAGCGGTCACCGAACCTGCTCGCGCGGACGCAGGCGGAATGTTGTCAAACTTTTGTTCAGATCGCATGTTCACTTTGGGTTGAAATTAATGAAACACATTATACCCAAATATCGTTATATCCAATCCAAACATGAATCGACAGCCTTCGCCTGCGTCTGCGCAGCGGATGTTGTGGTGGTGACTGACTGACTGGAGTCACCGGTGTATCAAACTTGGTGATCAGATCGGACCAGTCCAGATTAATTCGATCGGACCGATGACCGATGATCACATTAATGCCAAGTAATCTACGTATGTATATACGGCGACCGACTGATATGATTCCGGATCGGACAGGCAGGGCGATTTGATCACCAAGTGTGACACGGCCGGTGATGTTTCAGATGCCAGAAACTGCACTCGATCGTGCTGTCGGACGGCGAATATTACGAAATTGTTCGGTCGAACTTCGAGCGCGCCGGTCGCGAGGCCGTCGTTCGATCGACGGAAATGTGTCACACGAACATTCACGAATACCTGCGTCATTACAACAATCTGCTGTTCAACTGAGTTGGTCATGAACACTGACACGTGCGCCGGCCCCATATTTGTGACACAAGCTGATTATGTTCACGTGACTCGTATTTTTCTATCGTAAACAGTGAAATTAGTCCCTGTTATTCGTTTTGTGTCTGTGCAACATATACATAATGCATCCCTTGTGTTTGTATCAAATGCTCCTGCCATCAACCCGCGTGAAAAAGTGCATTGTCTTTGGTCGTCCCTCGAATATTTGTGTTTGCTAATGTCTTTTTTCAGTTGCTCGACGAACTACGTTACATGCTTTTTGCCTTCCCCCGTGAATGATAAAACCAACAGCATCTGATCAGAGCTATTATCACTATTTATTCGGTTAAACGAGAAGGTTAGTCGGTACAAGCACGAAGGCAAAAAAATAATCGTTAAATTTTTGTTAAAAAATTCATGCATACTTTGCTCCCCATATGAACATTGGCACCCGAACGGGCTTGGGACCTACACGCATTAGTCAGGCCAGTCCTATACTGTATGTCTGGTCAAGTGACATACGATACGTTCATCTGAAAATGATCGTAATACTTTTGTTGAGAATTTTAGATTTGACCAGCGTTATTTAGTTGTCCACAGACAGATTAACAACAAAAGTAGTCACGTGGCCAGATGGACCCGACCTGGCAGAAGATACGCACATCAGATCGCAGAGCAAAATGCACATCCCAGCTACAGCACACCAACACTGGGCTGTATCCATACGGTCAACGAACATCGTCAACTCAGCCCAATGTCATTTTTATATTTTCCTGATCTCATTCGGGCTGCTTTGACTTCGAGCTGTCTGCGTTGACAATCAAATTATTAGTCCAGCACTGACATGCTTTCCTAAATATGTATAACACGCATTGATCAGACAAATCTGGGCGCGGCAATGAGCACATATGCGATGCTGGCCGCACAGCCAACGAACATCAGCCACAGACACATTCGGTCAACAACGATGGCCACGAACTGCCAGTCCAACACCACATCCTCCCATTCATCGTTGTCAATCATCGAAGTCGTGATCGACTGAAAACTTTATCAACGTAAAAGTTCTTCCGCAACACTACAACAACAGCTTCTGAAACAGCAGCTGGTCAAAACGCTCGTTCGTGCTCCAATTCTAGCCACACAGTCGAAAGCCAGTCCGTCATCGGCCAAGTCAATTTGACCAATGGTCGCCTAATCTGATGATCTCAAACAAGTGCGTATTTGAATGGTAGGATTCCCAGGATTTTCCTTAAAAATATTCTGAAAAGTTGTTTATAAACCTGCAGCTGCGAACAAATGCGTTGCAAAGCGAGCACCTCAGCCTGTTGACCCTGACTGATCGTGGACGGACAGCCGGCCAGCTGTGCCACACAATAGTTGACTTTCTGCTCGAGATCCAGCGAATGTTGTCGCGTTCTGCGAACAAATTAACGAAGCTCAGTTTTCGATATTCACCTATTACTGTGCAATAGGATTTCGTGTGATTCGATTTTTTTAGACACACACTGAGAGGTGACCTCTAAAGGGGTATGTATTTCTATCAGAAGAAACAATGGTGGAATTCAAGTGCACTGTGTTTGTGACATCAAATGCGTTCTTCAGTTGTACCGAATTTTCGGCGTACACGGAACGGGTGCTGCAAACAAAGATTTGTTTTACATATATTACGTGGTGGGTTTAGAGCACCAATTTTGATTCGCGTAACAGCTTTCAATAGCTTTCATCTGCCTTCAAAGTGCAATTATTTTTCTCAGCCCCCAATGCGCACCTGACGGCATCATCTTCGCTGTCGTCCCTGACATTGCGCATCAAACTCTCGCTCGGCTCCTCAGCCAAACGCGCCTCACATAACGGGGGCATTGTGTTCCATTTGAATTCGTAGTCCGGACGTTTCATGCCCAGTAGCCACGGGAACCAGTACAGAAATAAATGTTTGGTCTGCAATATGCAGTAGCATTGTTTTTATGATTTGCGATATTTGCACTGGTGATGCAATGTTCTGCTATCATGCCCATTAGTGGCACAACGTAGGTACCTAGCAAACCCGATCTGGCAAACTGAGGTTTGGCTTTGGTCACTTTCAGGGACTTGCCCCAATGGAAGTGACAGCATGAAGATGAGGTTGTGCAATTCGGTACGTTCACCCTGCCTTCAATTTTTTTGCTAATAATGCTGCGAATGGCAGGCACCAGCTAGAGTCACCACAAATCTAAGCTTTTGGTAAAGGTCCCTCGTGGAACCTGAAATCCACGGAATGCAATGACTTTACTTCAGTGCCGAACCGACTGATGACAAATCAAAGAGGATAGTTTTTGAAAAAAAAATCTTTGACTTCGATGCAAACTGACCCATTTGCCCATTTCGTGTGTGTCCGGATTTCGAATCGACAGATTAAGCACGAGAACAGTGAACACGCAGCTGACTGAGTTGAGCACAAGACACATCAGGAAGAATACGCCTAAAATTTGGCGTTTTAACAAAATAACATGGACAAGTTTTCAGAAAAAAAACACAATCGCAAAGCTAATCTGTCTATCGTCATCATCACTGACCAACGAGCGGAATGGCCTCGGACGTCGGTGGCATGATGTTGGCGACAATGTTGAGGAACACGCAGATTGAAAGCAACACGGTGATTTCTGTATGGACAAATTGTGCCATTTTTTTCTTGAAATGTGTGAAAAAAAACCTGTCGTAAAGCATACGAACGTAGTGTGATCTTTTCGTACGCCTCGACCGGCAACATGAACCCGAGCAGTGTCATCATGGTGATCGCTGTATTCGGGATGATCAGGTTGATGGCGTAGTACAACATCCGGCGTTGCATCACAAGGTAGAACTGTGAAACATTGCTATGACGTGAACATACATGAAATCTGTCCGTTTTCAAAACTATATGTTCTTCTTGCCCAGCACATGTCATTCTCAGTGCAAAGAATGCATCACGTCACCAGGTGAGAGGTGAGACAGATCAAAGAGTGCAGAGGGGGTTTGGGCTTTGTGGGCTCCAATTGTGCAGCTGTGTCACGTGTGCAAGAACATTTTAATGTACAAACTGACTGTTCAGTCATGGGAACCAGGAAATCCAAGCAGGTCTCAGGCAAGGCTGAGGCCTGAGAATGAATCTATTAGCTATATGTATGTATGTAATACTTTGAATCGGTCAGGACTTACTGCCAAAAGTGCAGGTCCAGTATGAACGACCGCGGAGGGTTTCAGTTGTAAGAGACGAACTGCTGAACCGATTGCAAAGTGATAAAAAATGGATTATTGGGTACCTTGAGGTCAATGTACGGAGCGGGACAGCACTCGTAGAATTGTTCGGTCCGATTCACATACGTTTCGGCCAATGTCCATTCCCCGTTGATCATGTACTCAGACATGTCAAATCCGGTGCCTTCGGCCATCAGATTTAGTTTGGCGCCGTCGTAAGTCCACGAACCAAACTTGAAAGTCGGGATTGAAGTTTTTCAAGTTTGACCAGCGTAATATAATGCTGTAGCTGTTCCCGTAGAGCCGCTAATCAACAAAACGAATGAGGCAAGACTGGATCGATCATGAAGTTTGACCCGGGTGGTTGTGTTCTGAGGGCGTGTTCACACGAAAGCATTTGCTGTCCATTTGCTGAGAGCCGACTGACGTTTCAACAACACTTATAGACAAACTACGCCAACACGAGCCCGATTTCGCAACTGGCAAAATAGTGAAACATTCTGATGTGGCTGCTAATTTGGGAAATGTTACACGTTGAAGAATACAAAGTGGAGCATGATGATTTTCTCTTTCTATTCGTTTTGAATACACACCGCCTTCGAAATCGGGCTCGTGTTGGTGTAGTTTGCCTTTACTTTCATCCAACACAATTGCTGATCGAACGGAAAGTATGTGATGTCAACTTTGCAGGCCACTTGGTAGATGCCGGGTGGCACCCAATATGATGTGCCGTCGGCGTACACGATCACATTCGACGGATAGCTCGAATCGAACGCTGAGTCGACGCTGAAATGGACTTGGGTTACTGTAGTTGGATGGCATACGGTAGATTTGGTAACGATTGTTCACCTGTTGTACATGAGCACGTCCGGGCGCCAGACGAAACCGGCCGGAAATCGAACTGATCCGACTCCGCCGTAGTCATCGGGGTTCCAGCTCATTTTGTAATCGTGCCAAGTCTGAGAGATGCAAAAATGACTTCCTTGTACAGAATTTTTTTTACAATTTTTCAAAAAATTCTTTGCACACAAAAATGTTTTTAAGCAAGGCCAGGAAGTCACCAACATATTTCAGCCAGGCATTCAGCGTCAGGATCTGGTTCTTCTCGTCCTGCAAATGGGACCAACTCTGCAGATGTCATTTTTCAACGTTTTTGACATCTATTTCACTCTAATTTGTTAGTATAAATTTACTTTGTGCTAGGTTAAATCCGGAATCCTGAACAAGTAAATTGTTTATGTATGGATGGATGGATGGCTACATGGAACATTTCCGGATGCGGCACAATTTGGATGCAAAGCAATCTCGAATCAGAAAATATTTCCGGATTCCGGTTTCATTTATTGCCGCTTTGCGATTTGAATTGTTGTCCAGCAACTAACCAGCCCAATAATCTGCTGCAGCACAATGCCCAAAGTGACGTTGACGGGCAGCTCCTGTGACGCCGACGGTCGCTCGAGCTTGTCGATTTGCGACTTCAACTGTCGATACAGACGTTTCTCGTGCTCATCGCCAAATACCACACTCGTAGTGGTTGACAGCACCAGAATCACACTAACAAAATGGCAGCGCATATTCGCCAACAAAATGGTGCTGCTCTGTTTAGTATACCTGAGAAAAAACAGCGGAAAATAATGCAAACGGCCTTGAAAGTTGTTGGATAACTGGTAGTCCCATTCGTTGCGACAATAAAATAATGCAGTGCAAAGGATCTGAGCAATAAAAATATGTAGACGTGTACATATGTATGTATACATTGTCGTATTGCTACACAAACGGATGCACGTAGAAAAACGTATGAAGCGTGAATTGTAGACGCATTTGGTATCGTATATACATACATACCTACATTTATGAATATTAAACCATTTTTGCACAGTAACTATTACTCACTTGGAGGAAAATGAGAGAAAAGCTTCGTCGCAAGAAAACAACCAAAGCGCACTTCTTTTTTGGCATCAAAACAGCGTCTGTGCGGTCCATAAGCGAGCGGTAACAAGCCACACAAACAAACTTGTGTTCCGTAATGTGCACTCCGGGTTGGTGACCTAAATAATTCAGCTTGCCGTGCGTTGTCTGCGACGCTTCGTTAGCTCACGACCACAAAAGACGCACAAAGTGGGCCAGGCAACTGTGCCGCTTACCAGCGCACCACTGCAAATTTTGTGCGGGTTCTTGCTGTCCTGCTTGCATACAGTACATTAGAGCTGGAAAGATACTAACTCGTTGGGCCGTCAAAACAGCTTTGTCTTGTCGCAGTGTGGTTCTGTGCGCCAATTCTAACGAGTGTGTTGTGCATTGTGTGTGAAGCTGCGAAGTTGAGGTTTCACATTTCCGGTATGGTGTATCCTCACCATTGTACACTATTGAGCAATCGGGTCCCAGTACCGCACTGCAACTTGAAAAGTGAACTAATGACTCAGAATATGGTACGAACGTTGAAAAAATATTATGCTCGAATAAAAAATGTCTGGCAAAACAAAAAAAATTCGGCAAAATTACACGAAGTTTCCACAACAACGCCAAGTCATGTTATACCAAACTAAACACTTTTCGATTTTTTACCCAAGGCCCGGTGTCTTTTAAGCTTGATTTTAAAAGAAGTGCAGATATGTAGCACGATTTAAAAGCGTTTACATAGGTGTCTTCATTATAACCCATTTTCTCTTAACTGATTTCAGCCGTCCAGAGCGGGTGCTTGCCATTCCACACCACACACGCAAATTCGTTTCCCCACATACGCGTAGGTACGTGCACCAACCAAACTCGGATTGGTCTGATGAGCGCATCATGCACCAACTGGCCGTAGCCACTCTCGCCATCGTCAGTGTGATCGATTCTGGTGATCGTCCACCCGTCGTGCCGCCGTCGTTCAGTCGTGAAAGGTCGGCGCTTTTATACGACCAGTGAAACATCTGCTAAGATACTGTATACTGTTGGAGTACCGACCTTTCTGAGCTTGCGGTAATGCACAAACGGACCGTTCTAGGCAGGTCCGAGTCTTTTATCAGCGACTTTTTGTATCGATTCCCAAACCGCTCATTGACCTGAGATAAAAGCGGGCGTTCAAATTGGTGCCGACCAACTTGAAACTTGATCTGCAAAAAATCTTAGTCAAAAGGTCAAGAAGTATCGCAGATTGTCAAATTTTGGTTTGGCTCTTTCATTCATTCATTGATTGATTTTCATGCAGGATCAGCACACTAAAATGAAAAATTCAGGCTTGTGAAAAATTCGTCAAAGAAGTGTGCATTTGTCAAAGGTGCCGTGTATTTTATTTTATTTTTTTATTCATCGTTTAGGTTCCGTATCTTTTTGGGTCAGTGAACCTTTTGGGCCACTACACTGTTTGGACCATGTTACTTTCTGGATCAGGTTCTTTTGTGCCACGTACCTTTCGGGCTATGTATGTACTTTTTGGGACACACACGCGTGGTGTACATAGTGTACCTGTTGGGCCAGGTACGTTTTGGGCCAGGTACTTTTTGGGCCACATGTGCACGGTGTACCTTTTGGGCCAGGAATGTTTTGGGCCAGGTACTTTTTGGGCAACATTTGAATGGTGTATCTTTTGAGCCAGATATTCACATGCTCAAACGCTTGCGCATGTACAATACATAAAATTGGACGACGCTTGTGCTCTCACGTTTAATGAAACAGTTATTGCCACGGCAGTCACTTTTGTCAGTCAGACAGGCTCATACTGCAATCACTGTTTTCATCAAACGGCGTGAGAGCACAAACGTTGTCCAGTTCTATATGCGGAAGCAATAATGTGAATGAAAATACACATGTGGTCCAAGAGGTACGTGGCTCGAAAAGTACCCGGGCCCAAAAGGTACGCCATGTGCATGTGGCTCAAAAAGTACCTGGCCCAAAACGTACGTGGCCCAAAAGTACCTGGCCCAAAAATATGGAAATCAGAACTACACAATATACACTCAAAAAAGTCACAATCCGCAGTTAACCGCCGAACAACTACAAGTGAACAGATTTTCTAATTAAAAGTAATCTAGGAGGAGATTGTTTGGCTTCGTTCCAAATCCCAAAGTCAGTTGAAAAGACAAAAACCCCAAAAAAATCACACCATGATAAAAAATGGGCACCCATAAGAACTCTTGAAATGTATCCCGCGCCGTCAAATGGTTTTACCCACGTGCCTTATATCATAATTCATGTAACATCAACCAACCAGCCGTTTACGTCTATGCTTGTGTGTTGATGGCGATCGATAATTATACGCACTTTCTATTTCCAGCGTTTTGGGAGCCATTAATGTTTCAACAACACAACAAATAGGGTCTAAAGAGTTGACAGAAACAAGCGCCGCCTCGACGAAATCAACAAAAAGAATGTTACTGTTGAAATGGCCAGGTTGTGTGTGGGTTTGTACCGGTTATTATGGGCACTTTTGTCAGTCAGACAGGCGCATACTGCAACACGCGGGCAGTGCTCGAACGGGATTGCTTATCGCGATACGGGATATTAATCAGGATTGAAATTTTTCGCATCGCATCGAGATTGATTGGGTGATATTTTCGAAACGGTGTGAAGGTCGGTGGAAAGCTCGGTCGACAGCTCAGTGTGATAGTCCTCTGTGTAAACTTGAAACATTCCACGTTAATAACAGGCAATGTTTCACGTTTACACCGAGCTACGCCGACCGAGCTTTCGACCGAACTTTACACCGACCTTTACGCCCAACTGACCTTTACACCGTTTAGAAAATTCCACCCTAACACGACGAGGTCACGACATCAAAATTGTCTAGAAGCCGGTTTAAAAACAAATGTAGAAAACAAGCGGACAGACTTAAAAATAAGAAAGAAAAAATTAAATCAACTAAATTATAAATGCTGCAACAGTGGTACACGAACAATTGTGCAACTTGCCAATGACAACTTGGTTCGGCAACCAAACTTGAGAGAATATGGTCCATTTTTGATTGTGGCAATAACCACCAATAGCGATAGAGACCAGACTGAGAACGGTTTATTTGCACGCAAACGCAACGCCATCAGCCCGCTTACCTGACCTGCACCAACAGACTTCAGTTGTTGATTTGAGTGTTTAGTGAGTTGCCTGAGAATGTGAATGTTGTCACACTGCTGCATTACCATTTGGCCTGAAGTTTGTCATCCTCCGTTAGGTTCTGTTCTTCATGTCACCAGAAATGAAAGTTATATACATAGCTGTTTTTCCTTGCTGCTTGTCACCGCGTAACCCGGCCAGACTCACTGGCACAAAGATCGGACGGCAATTGTAAGTTCTGTCAATGCTCAACCGGGTTACGTCTCAATTAATCACTCGTTACCGTGAGACCACCGTTGAATTCCAAACAACACAATGACAGCAGCTGCTCGGCGTGCTACCGGAAATGTTAGGAATGTTCAGCATCCAGATCTTTGAATCCTCGTTTAATGTTTTGTGCGTAGTAAATTGCAGTTGTGAATTACAGAAACCGAAACACCAATACAAGTCGTAATCATAACCATCGGGGATTGCGGAGCTTCTAGTGACAGCGCACATGGCATTGTACCTACGGTACTACTTCACACCATTTGCTCAAATCAAGTATTTCACGACATCGTTTCCCGGGCATCCGAAACATCAACCAACAATCTGGCTACATTGTTCGGTAGCTGTTTGTTTTTGACACATTTGAATTTCGGATATGTCATCGAACGTCATAACTATTCGTCAACAAATTTTGCTCGTTTTGAACAGTGCGGCGACGGCGGTGTGAGCTTCGAGCATTTTTTCAGCCAGGGTTTTTTTTTCGCGTGACTTTGAGCGATCAATAGGTATAGCAGCTGTTATCCGCTCGTCTAAACGGGCTCAAAACCAACGGCCATGGAGCGAATTCGGTGGTGCCCAGAAACGAAGATCTCAATTTACCCTTTTCGTCACTGCACTCCAGACCTCCTGCCCAGATGTGACTAACTGCTTGTTTTATAATTTTAAAAGCGCTGAAATTCGTCTCCGGCTTGGTTCCAGATTTATGTACGGTTATCTCTTGTCTGTTCACCTGTGAACACTTTACTTCAGGTTCTGTTCCGATTAAGTTC
Organism: Rhynchonema sp. JSB1_4; assembly: GCA_030248065.1. Classification (NCBI taxonomy): domain Eukaryota; kingdom Metazoa; phylum Nematoda; class Chromadorea; order Monhysterida; family Xyalidae; genus Rhynchonema; species Rhynchonema sp. JSB1_4. Next base: position 49,401 of record JASAMV010001278.1, read on the forward strand.
ACGTTCCAGGTTGACGTTCCTAAAGTTGAACAAGAATCACAAAATCGCCTAGCGCTTGTTATAATAGTCCACACAAGACACACATAGGGCGCAATAATTATGATCGCTGGACAAAAACCGACTGCGGGTTTTTTTTGAATTTTTGAAATGCTTGGCCATAATTTTTCTTCGGCTGCCTAAAAAACACTTAAACGACATAAGGACGACCAAACGTTTGTGGCGGCCACGCGCCTTCTACACAGAGCCGATCTGAATATTTTCAGCGTTGAGTTATAAGGCTGGTCATAAGTGGTCATAGGTGCGTAAGTAAGTATACACATACTGTGCCTATCTGCGCAATGGCATTGAATTACGCTCAACTGTTGCGAACCATTTTGAGATAAAGTGAGAAAGCACTAAACAGTCATATTCATGTTACACCCTGGGAGAAAGAGCTCCGCGCAGAACTTTAACAAAAAGATCTCAGGTTACTCTTTTGAGGACGCAACCGGGTTGAAAAACTCAAGGAAGTATCCACCCATCACTTGTTGTTGTGGCTTCTGGCTTGTTTATTGCATTTCGTTCAAGTTAGTGCCATTCCTTAATTGATCAGACACTCAACGATAGATGTGCAATAACGGGTCCCCAGTAAGAAACGGTACCCCAAAAAGACATGTCTGGGGCGGGGTGCATTTGAGCAACGTTGAATTACATACTTTATGTACAACTGGTGCATCGTTGTTGATGACTGAAGTTTGTTGTCTATCCTAGGCAATTTGTAATGAAGACCACTTGTCTTTAACCATGTGCGGGTCTGTAGTATAGTACAAAGGGACAGGCACACGTCCCGGGACCGCTGCAGCTCAACACTCAGTCACCGCCTAGATTGAGTACCAGACACATTTTGCCACTTGGCGACTAATGGAGCCCGGAGCGTCGGCCACGCCTATTGGGCTTGACACTTTCACTCCTCACCGGCAGAAACCCGCTAATTTGAACTTTTTAGGAGAACAATCGATAAAAAAATGGATGTCATCCAATGGTACCATTATTTATGTACCATAATTTTGCTCGTTATGATCGGTTGTACGGCGAAACCGGTGGGGAACAAACAGAGGTGAGAAATTGCTCACATCAGTTTACCGTTGTGTCTGATGTTCGGATCCCCGGAATGATTGAAAAGGTTTTGAAGATTAACACAAATTATTGCACCATTGCTTGACCCTAGTGAAAATATTCTTCAATCCTGAAGTCCCACCAGAAATAATCTCAAGTTTCTAACATTCACAAATTTCGTTCAGCACCAACCTCGGCACGCCCGAGCACACCGAGCAGCTGCTGCGGTCCTTGTCGCAAGTCGTGAACGACCGCAGAATGCAGCCGGATGTCGATCGGACAGTGCTTGACAGTCATACGGTCACGGTGCGTGGCAGAATGTTCTGGATGAATCAACCACCACAGGTATACATACCCACGGGAACGTAAGTACAAACCACACTCCTGGATGAATAAAAAATTGTTTGCTCCCACTGGAGCTCAAACAACCCAGGTCCTTTCGCAAACCGGGCGAATCTTCTACTCTCGAAGTATAGCACTGTCTTGCACATCAAGTTTGCGCTTTTGCACTTGCGGTAGCCATGTCTCTTCAAACTGTCCAACAAAACACAGCTGTGCCTTCACAGCAACAAAACGTCGTAGACACATAATAACGCTCAGCAGGCGCTATATGGTACGTTCCCGTTTTGATCACAGCGTCGTGTGTCGGCCGCCACAAAGCAAACTAGCCATTTGCCACGGTTGAGAAGAACAACCTCGTCCACGAGCAAAACAGCGGGCAATAAAATATATCGGATGGCCAAGAAAACATCAGTTGTTTTGCAATAAAAACAGTGGTCGCGCCCTGAGGAGGGTCCTTGTTTGGGGCAGTCTAAAGTGAAATTCAAAGCCTGATGTCCAAGTTAAGGGACCCTCTGTTTGATTCTCCACTATCTTGTCCGTCCGAAACCCTGACAACTAATCCCACCATACTTTCAGCTCCGACCCACTCAGATATCGTGTCACTTCCATCTGTTGGGCTACGATTCCATCTTTCCGCGCGTCTTCGTGCACAACCCTGATGACCCGTCCGATCCAGATCCGGTGTCGATGCTACATTTTGTGTGTCCAAGTTCGGCCTACGAATGTTGTTCGTTGGACTGTTGTGTGCAGTCGGGTGCGAGTGAAGCCCAATTGAGTGATTATTCACACTTCGATAGTGAACGTGGTGGGAGTGAATATGATGAGGATGATGATAGTGACGCGATTATCGATGAAAATGATCAGATCGATCAATCAATTCACGATGCAAATGTTGATGAATCGATTCCGTCGAGGGGCGAGTTCGTCTACAGGAAACAGCGCAAGCCGAAACCGAAAGCGCACTTTTCACTCAAATGGCTGCTCGTCTGCTTCATTCTGCTGCTTGGATTCATCGCCGCTGCCTTGCTGCTGTGAGTGGGGGGGGGTAGGAATGCTTGAAGCTTTGGACGGAACAAGCCTAAAGGTGGAGTTATACTTGTCCTCACGTGGACATTTTGTCCGCATGGACAAAACTTTGTATTGATCATATTTTGAAATTGGTTCGAGCAATAGCTTCGAAAATCGTAACGGTTGTTCAGCAGTTCTGGGGGAACAACTAAGCTAGCACGCTGGTCACAGCTGAAGTTTCAACAATTGACAAAATACGACCCGAACAAAGATTTGTCCACAAACTGTCTACATGAGGACAAGTATAACTCCACCTTAACTTTTTGATACACAAACCTGCACATTAGCTGGTGATTGCAAACGCAGCTGGCTACTTGTTTGCTATGCAGCACATGTGGGAACGTGCCTGACATCTGCTGCCTTTGCTCGAAACACGTGCAGTTGCGTTGACAATGTTAATATAAGCCTTTCAGTCGAATTATATGACTGTACTACCATTATGCAGGATTCTGATTCCACGTCTTGTTGGACTAAAGGAAGGTGTACCAAACCAGTCTCGAGTGCTCAAATGGAAATTATATCGTCACGCAAATGAGCGACCAACGCAAGTGACTCCTTATCGTTGACGGGGATGCGATTGCGGACCAAATTTTGCGAACGGGCGTGTATATGCCATTTTATTTGTTGATGTTTGACATTTTTACTTATTTTCATTTCCATGACGCACTGCAAAAATTGCAGACACATATTTGTGATCTAGCTTTATTCTTATTGGCGCTTTTGTTGTTATTTTGACATGTTGAATTCTGTGAATACACATACCTAACGGATTTCGCACTTCCGATTTATTCGCCACACTGTTCAAAATATGCAAACAAACACGCATGAGATGCAGTTCGAACAAACATGTACGCAGATCACAATTGTCGCAAAAATTTGTATAGAATTTCGCGAAAAAATAATAAATAAACAGCAAAACAAAAACGTTTTGCACAAATGCGATTTCTGAAGACAAACAAGACGCTGAGCTCGATCACCAGTCAAATCTGCGTCCAACAAGCTCATAGAATCGTTCATTATACGGCTGTAGCAACTGACGAAGTCGATGTTTCACCGCTTCACTAACATTTACATGCGGCCGACCCTTGGAGTCGCCCAAACAGCGCGGCTTAGTCCTCGTATTGGATTGGAAACAATAGAATCCCTTGGTCGCGTTGAAGTACATTTGTGATTGACGAATTTCGGGCCGCAGCCCGAGGAAGCGTTCAACTTTGCGCACTTCCGTCAATGGATCCGAAATGAATCGATCGCCGTCCAAAAGTACAAATTGACTGGCATCCGGGAACGCGTGCATCCAACGACGCAGATGTTTCACGTAGAGACTGTTGCGCAATGGCTTGTAGTCGATGGCCAGGTCGCCTGTGGGCTCGAAGACCAAACGTTCGAATGAATCGTGCGGTTTGCCCCTTTCCAGTTTGTTTTGATGAACCTGAAGAGTTGGTACCAGTATATTATACTGTAGACACAGGAAGGTGTACCCATATGTGATAGGTGGTTATACTATACATAGGCGCAACCACTCATTACCGGAGTTTTCCACACACAGCCCCTCCCCCGAATGCCATTCAATTGTGAGCGAAAATGCAAAGTCCGGATCCTGTCTGATAAGGAGGGTAGATCGCATTGTTCTACCAAAGTTTCCAATGCACGGCTGATCGCACAGTCGTCAACTCAACTGGTCAACTCAAGCAACCCTAAGTGAGCGCGAATAATGACAGAGACGGAAGTAGACGACAGTACTATAACCCCCAATGCACCTCATGTTGTGGTTTATAGTGCTAAAATCACGCATACTAACGAGCCGAACAATGCGCAACAGCTAAGTGAAACATCAGCGAGCCAACCAGTGCACTAACCTGACTGTAGTCTGATATGGCACGAATGACTGGGTCACGTAGGATTACAATCAACTTGATCGTTTCGTTCATGGCTCGTAGTCGCTCAGGTGCGTGCGCACTGGTCAGGTAACCGGGCGTCTTCTCAATGGTCACCTGGTCAGGGCGTGATGTCGGCATTTGCGATCGGTACCATTCGACACCTGTGTGAAACATTAGCTTGACGAGTATGACTGTGTGCTTGTGAACACTTTTGGTTCACCCAAAAAAAATCAATCAGCTCCAAGATACATACAGTAGTATCTAAGCACTCTCGAGTGCTGGACAGGTTGCGAGGCACGAAAACAGGAACCTTTCCCATATCATGCATGACCATCGAGCATCTATAACATAAAAAATCTGCAAATTCACTCCCAACCTTTCGCGTAAGTATCGTTCTGATCAAAGTAGTGCACCTCGTAACGCGCCGTGCGTATGTTCGGATGTAGACTGAGTGCCTCCAGCAGTGCACGCGTGCCAGATTTACGGGCACCAATAATGATGGCTTGTGGCAGTCGTTGTTTGACAACATCTATGTCCGAATTGATCAATTCTTGCTGATTTTGTCGTTCGTTTTCAATAATTATTGTTTCTTGCCAATCCCAAGCGAACAGCAGGATCACACACGTCAAGCCGCTCAGCAGACAGGCGGCCAGTAGGAAAAGCCGATAGAATGGAACCGAACTACTGCGAATCGTGTATCCGGGTGACGGGGGTCGGTACGAGGGTAGGGTCCGCTCCGGCGATAAAAGGGCGCCGCCCCCGCCCCCTTTGATGAATACGGAATCCGGAGCGATTTTCATCTTTTGTCCGAACCGATAAAATTGTTTTCGGATTTTGCTTCCTGAAAGCAGCATGAACAACTTGTGCATGGTGTGAGAGACTGAATAAAGTAACAGGTAACCAACAGATATATGTAAGAGGCACTTGTGCGTATGCATCATGAGCTTTTGCCATGTAGAACAGATTTTATAGTTTAGCAAGAACAAGCTCACTTATAGGCTCATGTGCAGGTGTACACCCACAGATATTCGGCGTCTCGTGGCAAAACCGTGAGATTATTCAAAGGCTCTGCGGAGACTTGTGCTGGTGCAATACAAATGGCTGTGGGTGTATAACAACACCCATAAACTGTATAGCAGCAAACACAAACATGGTTGTCCTCAAGCTGAAACGAACGAATAAAGCAAAATATCTGGCCTTTTGCAACAGCTTGCGACCATAAAGCTAACAAAGCATAAAACCTGGTTATGCAATAATACCGAAACTGGTTATGCTTGCCTAGCGCTCCATATAGGTTCCTTCTTATCCAGGACCATTACACACGATTTCCCTATAAGTTGCATTAGGGAGATTACCCAGGATATGAAGCCTAGGGTGTCTGAACACACGCTTAGATCTTATTATAACTTAAAGTAACACACCATCAAAAGTTATAGCGTCTGCGTTTGAAGTTTCGTTCGTGGCTTTCGCATTTTTACAATGAGCCTTGCGCATGTAGTAAGCAAATGGGCATGATGTAATGGCTTGCTCGTGCACGAGCCGGACCTATTATGCAGCACGGCCATCTCCAGAACAGGACAACCGGGCCTCCTATTTGATAAATGACTTTTAGAAGCTGCCTGAATCCCGCTCTATGTTTATGAGAGCGTGCGAACTTTCTGTGAATGGTCTGTTCTTGGTGTGGGCGGTTGTTGGCGTAATCTTAGTGCTCGGGGGCCATAAGCATTGGCTTGGCCATTCAGCGGCAACGAAACTTCAGATTTCCAAATTACTACAGTTCGCTGTGGATATGACATGACTAGCACATGCCTACGTAAGGTACAGTGGACTGTACGGTGGGCATGTACAGTATTCGATGTGTTTTGGGAAAATGACGGCTCAGAAATACAGCTGGTAGCATTTGTTTCAGATCGCCCCGCTGAGTATGTTCGTGTTTTGTTTGAATGATCATGATAAATGGAACATAAACTGGCTGCTTCCTACTCAATTCATGACAAAATAATCCTGAGTGTACAGTGACACGCAGTCTGACGCTATAGACACAACAAGTGAATTTCATGCAGAACGGAACTACACGAAACAACCGCGAACGGAACAAGCCAATCAAGCTGAATTTGAAAGAATGCTAGGGGATCTCCGAGCAAGTACCGTGACCATTGGCACGATTATTTTTTTGCTCCACCGCGATTGACTGCGGTCGCAACTGCGACCCAACCGCGATTGGCCGTATAGTCCCCTGCAGTCGGAGACGGTTCATCGCAGTGCACTGCCGTAGGTACATATTTGTACTTTGTCCGTTGAGTGCCGGTCCGGTGGGCAACGGCATACAGTGCAACTTCGGCAGAGCATAAATTTCTTGCCACGGGTTCGCCATTTGCTCAGTTATCATCTGTGTGGTCCCGACATTCAGAAAAGGAGTTGTAATTCTCGCATGAGTTTTGAGATCTTAGCATGTGCGCAATATTTCTCGTGTATATGTTATTCCTTAATTGGATATGATTCTGCAGAGTGAGAGGCTAAAGGACTACCTCGACTGCAGTGCCGCGAGAAAGAAGACATTCATGAAAAAACAAGACTTTTGTAACCTGATGCATGTATGTACAGTGTCGCTTTGTTTGTTCAGAACAACACAGACAAACTAAGCAACAGTTTAACAACGTTACTATATTTCAGGTCATAAATAAAACATGAGTTTTGATGTGTGTATGGTCCGTCCACCAGCTCATGGCACTTTGTGTTGCTGCTGGCCGACTTGTTCCCTTCCTCCACGTTCTAATGAAAGAGAAATTGAGTTTCCGAAAAAACATTTTTTTGCTCCTAAATTGCTGTTTTTATGAAATCGACGTGTTTTATAGATTTTAATTTAATTTAATTTTAAATTTGATCGAATTCAATCGTTTTCGACACATTTTATCATTTTTTTAGTTTTTTTGCAAAATCGCTCGCACTCAATTTCTCTTTCATTAGATCGTGGAGGAAGGGACCAAACCAGCCAGCAGCAACACAAAGTGCCATGAGCTGGTGGATGGACTATACGCATGACGTGATTCACACACACACACACACACCAAGTTTAATGTTGAAAAACACAGTGGTTGTCCCTCAAACTTGACTTTCGAAGTACCGATACCAGTTGTAAAAGTCGAAAATCTGCGCAGGCGGCTAATTTTGTGTTTACACAGCGCGGAACATATGATTTTATTGCTGGAAATAAATGGTGGGGAAAGTGCGCTGATTTTTTCGCATGGGCTCAATCAAAATTCGACATCAGACTCTGCGCGGCGCGAACCACAAAGACCCGAAGCCGCCCAATCTAGCTGATCTCAAGGATATACCACATGATTTGCGCTAAAACGTTCCACGTTATTGAACAACTTATACCTAAAAAAAGTGTGCTAGAACTATTTTTTTAACAATCCAGAACTGCTTGGTACATTATTTCAGGCCTTGTCGGTGGAACATGAACTTGAAGAAGTGTCAGACTAATCTCGTACCTGAAAATTTATTGCTCAAAATCACAGGTTATTGAACATTCTGACACTATCGCTCGTAAAATGTGAGTTTAAGGTGAGAGCTGTATACTAGGTGAAAGACAAAATATCTCAAAAAATTCAAAAAAAGTAATAAGACGTAGGTGCATACCTACCTAAGTAACACTGACAAGCAGAGTAGCCAACAAATTCAAAATATTTTCAAATCGTTTGATCAAGTGGAAACTCGTTTCGATGTTTCCCTGACAGCAGCTCTTGGGGCTGACACAGCGGTCGGGGATGGTTTGTAAAGTTTTGTGACTCAAGCGTTCGATATTTATTGGCAACTGAAAGGACGGAAGACTGAAAGTTGTTAGGGTGTTCAATACAGAACTTATACGGGTCGGTGTGCTGTGCCAAAGCACAGAGCTGATCAGACGGTCTCAACTCAAGTGGTGTGCTCAGGACAACACTCTTGAATGTGCCTGTGCGTGCGTGCAGAGCAATATAGTTACAGAGTCGAAAGTTGGCGTCCAATGCATTGCGACAAAACAAACAAATCTAATAAACTGACACCTCAGATGCGATAGGATAGTCACTCGCCCACCAATAGTGAACGTGGTCGCTCAATGAACGACGAAAAACACGGGAATTGTGAGATCGGGGTCACCTTGCCCAGGGAACCAAAGATGGGAAATTGCAAATAAAACCGACGCTGTGATTCCATTATCACCAAACTGTCACTTTGTTTGTTACCCACTGCCATTGGTGGTTTATGAGAAAAGAATGTTTCGCCAAGAAGTAAATTAATTTCGTCCTCGCCAAGAAGGATTAATACGGACGCAGGGAAACTCCCGTTCGAAGTCGAAGCAGGCAACAAGCTCAACACACACAGTCAACAAGCCACGCAGTCACACAAGCTGTGTGTGTCCGCTGCGTGGCTTGTTGACTGTGTGTTGAGCTTGTTGCCTGCTTCGACTTCGAACGGGAGTTTCCCTGCGTCTGTAAGAATGCATGAGGCAACGAAATTAGAAATTTACTATACTTTATTATCTAAATCTGACTGACCGGCGGCCCTAAGTCGATTGGTCAACAGTAAAATTGCGGGGTGCACACAAAAGTCGATACCCAGGTTCACTCTCTGAAATTGTGTATATTGACACAAACCAGAGGCAGCCATGCGGTGCGGGGTAAAAGTTTGTGATTATCGAATTAGGCGATCGTCATATGCTCCAGTGTTCTAGCGGGTGTCAGAAACGGTAAGCGATAAATGGAGTGATGCATTTTGTGACTGCGGGTAAGGCTCTAATGCACGTGATAAGGTAGCGGTAGATTTAATGATATGCATCAAAGTCAGGTGAAATTATGGACCTGCATATTTGGGGGGCAAGGGCACAAATCTGGATGCGATAAACATCATCCAATGAACTACAGTTGGGTATATATTGCAAAGTCTGACTTCAGCAGCTCCTGACGTTGCGTTAAAAACGGAGAATTTATATTCGTGACGTCGTTTTACAGACTTTTTCAGACACACAATTTTGCATGTCTAAAATCAAATTGCCACATTTAGAAACAAGTGTTTGCGCCCAGCAAGCACACTAAACTGACAAATTGCTCTAAACACAGCAGTTGACAGAAACAGGCAGGACTCCGAAACTGGAACGCTCCATGTGCAAACGGAGCAAATGGGCATAAAATTAAATAGTGTTCGTCAGAATCTGCACAGACCTACGTACATCACAAAGTATACCACCAACCCACAAAACTGAACGGTGCATAAATTAAGCTAAAACGCCGCAGGACCATCCCGGTCAACCAAAGTGACCGGAACAAGGCACATTATCGTATTGAATGACCCCCCATAATCGGAAACACATTTGGCCCAAACACACTCAATAACCATAGTGCTCACTTTGCTCACTGTTGCGTGCTGAATTCAGGTACATGCATATTTATGCAAATTCACGTTATATCCAAACACGTACATTGGCACAATGGAGGAAGAGGCGAGGAACAAAGACCACGCATGAGTCAACTATATAAGAAAAAGAAAGTATTCAGGATTGTGCGCCACAAGATGGATCTGATGATATTATTTTCTTACAGTAACCACACGCTGGCGATGCGGCACACGATGAAGTTCGAAAGCGCGGTTCCTGCACAGTTCGTGACCTCCGGTTCTTAGACCACTGAATAAAGAACCACCCGAAAACCGCAGTTGGCAGTTTCAGATTGGAATTTTTGTGCAGAAAACACGCACAATTAATCAGACGTCATGCGGCGTGTCTAACGACTCGTGAAATGTTGGCGTGAAGTAAGACGACTACTGACGGGAATACAACATGAATTGAATGGAAAATGAAAAAAGGCAATTAGTTTTTACGGCATGCCCGCGACATGATGCGTGAGAAAACATTGCAAACTTTTCGCGCTGTTTTTTTTGCAGTTTTTTCAAACCAGTTTTTTGCGATTGTTTGCGGTTAGCACTCTGCGCTGTCTATAGTTTGAATAAGATATCGTGAAAATTGGAAATTTCAAACATTGATTTATTTGTGGCCGCCAGGAATTTTACGATCGGGCCCTGATTATTAACCGCCCACCACCAAAAAACTTCGTCGTTGCAAAAATGCAATTATAATGGGCAAAAATTATGCGCAATCGCATTTTGATGGCAAATCGGTATCAGAGAATGCTCTGGGGACCAAAACGGCGCCCCAGGAAACGATTATCAAGCTGTCAGCAGGCGCAATGTGATTGAAATCGAGGATAAAAAGCTGGATGGGGACCATTATGTTTGCACCAATGGGTTCGTTGAAGTGCAGCGACGATCTGATGTGCGATCTGCTAAATTTCTAGTCTGCAAAAAATGATTGCAAACAAATGACCGTACGAGCACGGCGCGCTGAAACATTATTGCGCATTATCAGTAACCGCAACAAAGCCAGCCCTAAAAAGAGAAGAGTGCCTAAACTGGATTGAGAACTTCATGGCGCACAAGCATGATGTGGACCAATGTCCCCAAGGACCGCTGTGATTCAAACACGCGCCATGTCGGAACGGCCGGGCTCTCCGTCTATGCACAGGCATACACGATAGCCGATCTATTTCAATGAAAATGCAATTGACTGCTGCTTTTATGAACCGACCGGAATTTATGCACGCTCGGCTAATTTCACCGCGTGCCCGCTTTTCTTTGGGGCCGCAAAGGGCCTATGAGCTAGTCACATTATGCTGGTATAGGTATACGTAATAAAGCACGACGTGGGTCTTGCATTTTGTGCGGAACCGAGCTGGGCGCAACGTGTTGCAATTATTATAACAGATGGATTAGCGCGGATAGCATTGAAATCCACTGGAAGAACGCTGACAGTTCCTGTTTGGTCTTATATTCATCACTTATGAGCTGTTGTCTTGACGAGTCTGGGGAGCAAAATGACGTTGGGGGTACAAATGACACAAACTTGGAGTTATTATGAACAGACATCAGATCAAGTCACTTACATACATATGACACTCGTACTATGTATGTAGCTGTCCATGTGCAAGCCTTAGGCAAAGGGTCGAGGCTCCGGTACTCTAGTTTCAGGTTGCTAAACGGGGCTGGTCGAGTGTGATTAAGACCGGCCGGGTGAGAAACGTTGGAAATCGGACACCTTCGGCGATATACAAAGTACCAAAGACGGAATATAATGCAACTTAATGAAGACGCAAAGCGAAAAACATCGCATGTAGGTAGACGCTTCTCATCGGCGCTTGGTTGTCCACACCCACTCTCACACACCGTGAGAACTGGCTACCCTGAAAAGCCGGGATAATTGACAAAAGTGCGGAGGGATCGGATACAGTTACACTTACTGCTACATGCAGTACAACGCGAGTGAGTGAAATTTTAGAAGTTTGTTTGCAGCTGAGCTCAGCAGAGAACGCCTGTTGCCGCGATATGTTTTTCACTGGCAACAGATTAGTCGTTGCAGTATAGAGTGCCGTTGGTTGGCTACATCATTATGTGGTTCACTGAATTGACATTATATGTAGATTCGGTATTCGCCTGTTTTTCGACTCTGTCTTGTACGGGTTGAAACGTTTATGCGAAATTTCAGCTTTTGGGTTCAGATAGCTTGAAAAACAGCTCATGCAAATGTTCCGAATGCACGCTACGGACAGGGAGTGGCATCTGCACTATGTTCCAGGGTGGTTTTAAGTGCAAAGTGTCTGCGTCGGAAAATAAGCGACAGGCAGCAAATCCAGCTCATGGTTGACAAGACATTTGGCTATCGGCCGTTCCCGTATCCATAACGTGCCTCGTGTGGCCAGAAATGGCGCCACATCAGAAAATGGACTCCAGATTGAAAAAAACGCAATGTGTGGTAAAACAAACACAGGAACTTGGCAGCGAACAGAAATGCACAGCGCGAAATCGAGAATTGGCGCAGTGGGTGCCGCACTGTAGTGTACATGCCTGTAGTAGGGGACTTATAGCTGCAAACAGCTGACGTTCCACCATTACAACCGCAATGCGACTGCTTTGGGCCTGGTCCAAATGACTAATGGACCTGTTGGGCGCAGCCGTCATGGGTACATTAATCCACCATCCTAACAATATCTGGGGGTACATTTAGAGATTGCGGATCGGTGTGGTGCGTGACCGGACCAAGTGAATGTCGGCAGCTAAGGTTGTTTGCGCGCAAAAATTGATGCTTGTTTTTGGCCACTTTTGTGAAACATCTGCAAGAAGCAAAAGCAACGCCCATCTGACCAACTGATGTTTCACAGAACAGGCAGCGACGTTGGTAAGTGAGGGACCGCGCGAGGTCTGATCTGTCCTTGCACCGTGTACCAACTGCCATGCACAAAAGTGTGGATTGTAAATTTTCTCCCTCCGAAACGTCACTCAAAGTTGGTGATATTCGCTCGAAAAACTTGCAAACATTAATTTATTTCCTACAACACGTTTACAATCGCCACAACTCTAAACGCTTTTCACTTCGTCGTGATGACAATGCTTTAACGACCGACATTCCCTTAAAGTTTTTCGTGATCTTCCGGGTTTACGCACGTGTTGAAGTCGCTGATGTATTGTTCCTCACGCGGTTCTAGTTTTCCGGAAACTAAAATCCGTTAGCTCGAGATGGGAACAGGAATTCAAACCCCTTCGAAACAAAGTTTCACCAGCGTAACTCGCAACATCGTGTGGGTTCTTTGCTATAATCGCGTCGCGCGTGTTTTAAAGTGAGCATAGGACTCACACATATACATAGTTCAGCTTGACAACTGTTCAAACAAAATACTCCCGGCGCGCCGGTTTGGACAAAGTTTCTTTTTGCTAATGTGACCCTCCCACTACGGAGGAATAGAAAAGTGCAAATGCGCGGATTTTTGGGCATTTCAGTTGCAAAAAACGACAGCGGGTATATGGTACTGTCGGTTACCAGTGTTTTGGTGCAAAAGCAACGCACAGGTCTTTTGGCCGTTGGGCAGTGTGGGCGGCCTATAGATGAAATAAGGGGCCTATATTCATGTAGTCAACGCATATCTATGCATAGGTATGTATTTGTTGGAGCTCAATCAGGGCGGCTTTGGTCTGACGGTGTTGACGACCAGCGTTAACGACGAAAAAATTAGCCTAAAGATTGGCTAAGCGACAAAAAGCTTGAAGTGACTTCAACAGGCAGTTGGAAATCGTCAAATCTTAAACGATGATTCAAGAATGCCAGACCGATCTGAAAAACTGCCACACATCGCCACTTGTGTGCGTGAGAAAACATCAGAGTTGAATAGAAGCCATAAATGATCATAAAGCCCTGAACCACCAAGCGTGGTATGACAAACCTGTGCTGGGGGTCCAAAGAGGATAATTGTGGACTGGCAGGGCACTTAAGGTTGAAGTTCAGATGTGGGATAAAGGTGAAAGTGAGTTCGGAATCAGTTGGTGCACAAGGCGGCATGATGTGGTCCACAATAATGTGTGTGGTCTATGTTGTTGTGGGCGGTGTATTGGTGCTTCATCACCACAAACGTACCAAACACACGCACAGCAGCAACAAACACAAGCTCCGTCAACAGGTGGCGTCGCTGAACAGTAAACCTGGAACGAACAGAGACATCCCGAAGCTTTGGGTTCCAAGCACCCCTGAAGGACAACGAAACGGGTACCAGACCCGGTTTATTGATGCCCATACACATAGACATCAAAGTGTATGCGTTCTGAGTGCAGCCAGTTTATGGGAGGATATGCAAACAGACGCAAAACAAATGCGCGCCCGTTGAACGCTTCAATCTTGGTTCACAGTAGAAGACACGCCGATATTTGCACGTATGTATAACGAATGGAATATGTTGATCTCTGGTCGAAGCCAGAAGCACATATTGAAAGGAGTGGCTTTATGTCGTATGTTGTGATAATGGCGGGAAATGATCGCAACAAAATAGCACGGATTTGAAAAAAAGAAGCTATCCAGTGCAGGGAACTGAACCATTGATCACGTACTCTGCCTTGTTCTTATGTCTATCCTTTGAGCGCGTGGCAGAAATAAAAATCGTTGAACTTCCAGAAAACAATATAACCTGCACCACGGAAATACGAGAAAACACACACGAGGAAGAGAGAACATTGAGGCAGACACACTGCGGGAGGTGGTGCTGCAGATCACTATAGTGTCATTTTCTTCAAAAAAATTCCGCCGATATCACGCTCAGTGTTAAAAAGTTCTGATATCGTCGGTGACGGTGTGATCGGCGGAAGTTTTGGAAAAACATGTAAATTGACAGTGGCGATCTGCAGCGAGGTGTGCTTTACCATTCAGGAAACATTTTGGATGGATTCTTATGTGGTCATTGTGGACCTACATACATACGCTGTTCCTGTATACTCGATGGTGGTCGGTGACTTCGAAACATTAATCAACTTGGGCGCACTTGAGAACAGAAAACACAGTTGGACAAACTGTCAATTCATTTGGTCGTCAGCTATCGTTTATCTGGAGCGCCGGTGAGATGAGAAAAGGTGCAGAGCGACAAAACTGACACGCAGGCGTGCACAGCAGGTATACATTGCGTCACCATGTGTGCACTTTTTGAAACAAAAAGTTTTCCTGCTGACAAAAAATTTTTGTGACCCCAAATTTCGGGGTGCCAGTCGCTTGCTGCGAAAGGTGTGGCATGTCCCCAACTGCTGACTGTACACACTTCACAGCACTGGTGCGTGGTCAAATGTTCACGGCATCAAAATGCGCCACAGCGCTGGGTTCCGTTTGACATGTCAACTGTCAAAAAAACGTCTCCGCCGGCGCGAATAATGACAAGTACAAATTTTTACACACCCGGCCGACAAAAACGCGTCAAGTGAGATGCGAACGAAATGTGTGATGAGAACCAGTGAACCAACAGATAAAACGACGCACATAATAAGACAGAACACGGTACCTGGCACTGGAAATTACAACCCGGGTGTGACTTGTGGGATTGTGTTAGTTTTTGAACTAAAGTTAGAAATAATACGAACCACATGGGGCGGAGGCTGATTCATAATTATGATCATTGAGAACCAAAGAGAAATATCAGCGTCCGGAGATCTAACACAAGAAGGTCTTATTCACCGAAGTCAAGCTACGGCAAGGTATACATTATGTACCTAACATTGAGCACAGCAGCCCGACGATTAGAAAATGTATGTACAGGAAGACAACCCAACAACAGCTGGAATGAAGCTGGAGAGGCGGGGGATGAGCGAAAGTGCTTATTACACAATCAAGAAAGAGAAAAGAGAACATTTGAACAACGATCGCAGCTTTGACCGGCCAAATGGACTTTGGCCATTTTTCCAAAAAAAAGTAATAGCCCGCCGTCGTTGTGGTGTAACACTGTGGTGCGTACGTTTCTCATTGACGGGCGTACGAAACATACGCACACCAGTTTTTTTATATCGTCAAAAAAGTGCGCCACAGGATAATATCGACACGATATACCAAAAAGGCACCAGAAGTCGGCTTGGTTCAAAGGCGGATCGTTTGTTTGCGTTTGTCTGTGTGCGTTGTTGCGCTGTAAAATTATGTTTTGTAAAGAAACCAGAAACAAACATACTACATTAGATATGAGAAGATCGGTGACGACTTTATGATTGCAGTCAAAACAGGAAGACATTAATTGCTTGCGCTTAGCTTTATGAGGGCCTAAGGCTTTGGCATATGGGTGGGCAAACACTCTATTTGCCTACTTTTGGGAACGAGTTTGCGCTTTTAGTCAAATTGGTCCACATGGAAGTCGTGAAAAGGAGAGAGAGTTATTTGGCAGCCAATAATAAGCTAGAATCTTTGTGGCGCTGAGCTGGACTCCGATGTCAAAATAAACGAACGAAGATGCAACGTTTTGTTCCTAGAATTTGAAATCCACAGTCGAAAAGAACTTTGAGTAGGATGAATGAGCCATCAAAATGGGGAAACTTTAAAAGTGGCACAACTTCGAACGGAAACCACAAACCTTTGTACGTATGGGGTTTATGTAATAAAAGAGTAATGCATTTGCTGACCTTTTACGAGATTCCAAGATGAGGGTTGAAAACCTCTCAGTGACTTTGGGTTCAACGCAAGGGACCGAAACCCATTTTTGGAACAAGAACCAAGTTGAGGTATACTTTCAAAATGTGTTCAAATGTAACAGTGACTGGTAGAATGCTCGTTAACGCTCTTCGACTACTACTAAATAATGTACCGCACCCGGGCGGAAAACCGCCGGTTAGGTTTTGATGCGGTTGTGCGTGTGTACACAAAACACAACGGGCCGGGAAGGTGGTTTATGAGTTTTTCGTCCGAAAATGTGAAGTTCATCCTGGTGTGGCCGTGTGTGTATAGCTGCTGAGGTTTTTAAGGCGCAACGAAGGACGACATAGGGCTAGGTTTGGGACCGGACAAAAAATTCTAAGCCAGGTATACTGTGTGCATTATCAGAAAGTTCAACGTATTCTCAACACAATAAAATAGGACCGAGCCTGTTTTCAAAAATGGATAAATGCGCATTGGCACTCGCCCAGAGACACAGGTTCGCATACATCAAGAGAATAATTCGAATGTAACACTTTAACGCCCAAATTGAGCCCATAAAACATAACGGTGTCACGCATTGCGGGAATTGGTATAATTGGATCACAAGGTGACACTGCGAAACAATAACAATTTACGCGCTTCGCGCGTGAGTAAATCCAAGTTATAAACACATACATACACTTGATGGTTAAACAGGCGGAACGGTTAAAGTGGTTTCGTTGACAGCTTCAGTGAAAGGCCGTCCGATTGCCATGAAGATCCATGCATGAACGGAGACGGGCTGTAAAATACTTTCACATGTGCGTGCAATTTATGTATTAACTCTAATTTTCGATGCAAATGTAAGTTCCAGCACCCTTTTTTGCACGCTGCAGGATTGGGAAATGGACGGAAACTAATGGGTTGAGCGAGCGCTCCGTGGTGCGCATAAATGTCAGACCAAAACACGTGTAAAATACCGTACAATACACCAGTGTCGTGTTACAACCAAGGCTGACCATACAAAAATTTACAGTTATACCGAAGGACCTAATGTGGTGTGCTGGGTGATGCACGCGGCAAACATCTTAGATCGACATCAAAGATAACAAGCGGGCAACAGCAGCGCGTCGCCAAATATACATATGCAATGAAACAGAATCAACACGCACAACAACTATAAATCAAAATGACGTGACTGCAGGGCCATGACGCACCTATCCGGTAACTCACTAAGGAACAGGTACGTATGTACAGGTATACAATGTGCATACCTGCCGATTTGTGAATAGGGCCCTCATCAAATGGGAACTTATCAGTTACCACTAATCGCATCAGACTTGGTCTTGTTTGCAACTTGTGAAAAGTTATAACCTGAGTGACTGACAAGTTACATATATGTACATCACGTACATCTTCCAGGAAATAACAGCCAAAAATATATGTGTTCGAATTTGTGGTGGCGCCGACGTATTTGTTCGCTGTTTTCCTCAATCGGAGAGACCTGCTGTATACAGACTCGACTGTATAAACACAGAACAGGCGGTCCGATTTTTAGTTGATAAGATGCATCTTGATAAATAGTTCTCTTGTTGGAAACTGATAAATCGATTGTATGGACGAAAACATCTGATGAAAGAATGAGATGCAGGGGATCGTAAGTTCGGAACCGGGATCGGGATCGGGACCAACTCAATAAATTTTCGGGATCGGGATTCGGGATCGGGATCAGAGCAAACTTCTTTAGTTATGCAATAACCGAAAATTTCGTGGTTCTTTTCAAATTTTAACACTCGAAATTATTTGAAAGTCCTTTCTTGATGAAACTGAAACGATCTTGAGTCAAAATATGCATCCTGATGAATACATGAGCGATTTTAAGCCCTCTCCGATTCGTTCTCTGAGAGAACAGAACAAATTCTCGCGTTGTGATTGGCTGCTGGACGCGCGACAGCCAATCAGCGCGTGAGAATTTGTTCTCTGTTCTCTTAGAGAAAGAAGTATAGTTAGGGCTTCAAACTCAAAATAACGAAAA
>JASAMV010001282.1:0-30836 GCA_030248065.1 Rhynchonema sp. JSB1_4
TTGTTCAAGTAGTTGGATACCCGGAATGGATATTTGAGACCGGAAAACTTGACGAATATTATGGATCATTGGAGTTGGATCATGACGATGATGAGTTTGAAGTGCAACTTAAGGTGCAGCAGGCTCCTTAGTCGAAATTTTACAAGTGCTGAAAGTCTAAGCGATCAATATTAACAGGTTAATCGTTTCAAAACCTGGAAACAGTTGTCGTCAATTGGACAAACTGTGGACCGATATTCATTTTCTGACTCGTCAGCAGCCGACATCAGAGGGTTTGCATGGTTGGTTCCCTTCAGTTTAAGACTGCCTTCACAATGCATGCGTGCTTGTCCGTTTTACATCGTTATTCTGCTTAAGGCGCGGCCATGCAAACGCGGGCGCGGGTCTAAAACATAGAATATTTTTCTGACCCGCGACCCGCGCCCGCGTTTGCATGGCCGCGCCCTTAGGCGCTCAACGGTTGTCCACTTGCGTCTTAAAAACAGTCATTCGTTCCGAGCATTAAAGTTCAGAGAAAATAATGCTGAGTGTCACTTTCTCACTCAACCAGCATAGAAAACAGACCATGAAACTATTCTTATGATTGTGCTGTCCTACTGAGCACGAAACCGACCGTTTTGGCCGTAAGCCGACGGGCACGCACTTGATAGTGAACGCAAATGCGCGTGTCGGAAATTTTTGACCTCGACAAACGCGCCTGCGCAAACCCACGGAAATTGGAGAGAAACGCCACATCCATGATCAAGTGATGGTACACACTGTATGTCCAATAAGCTCATGGCGCTTAGTGTTGCTGCTGGCTGGTTTGTTCCCTTCCTCCACGTTCTAATGAAAGAGAAATTGAGTGTGACCGATTTTGCAAAAAAAACTAAAAAAATAACAAAATGTGTCGAAAAAGATTGAATTCGATCAAATTGAACCTTAAATTAAATTAAAATCGATAAAACACATCGATTTCATAAAGACCACAATCTAGGAACAAAAATATTTGTTTCGGAAACTCAATTTCTCCTTCATTAGAATGTGGAGGAAGGGAACAAGTTGGCCAGCAGCATCACAAAATGACATGAGCTGATGGACGGACTATATGTTTGTCTTCGCTCGAACGCCAGGTACAGACCGAACGTGAATTCGATAACGTTACCGGCGTCAAATATCCGCGCTCCCTATCATAATCGAGGTTACCCAATATCGGTCAAATATGGCAAACTGGGCTCGACGATTGGTCATGAGATTGGGCATGCGTTCGACGAGGAAGGTTGTTCGACATTTTGTTGAATTCTTACAATTTCGCGAATTTCGGACATTCGTCCATATTCGGTGCAATTCAGTTTGAAAGAACTAAGAGACGGTGCAAACTCCAACACTGAATGATCTTCTAAAACAATTCAGGTATATTCTATGGCGTGAACGGGAAATATTTCGAAGAGTCCTGGCTGAGTGACCATTCACTCGATGGTTTCGATCAAATGGAGCAGTGTGTCGTCAACCAATACAATCAGTACTGCATGCCTGAACCGTCTGATTTTGTTGAGTGCGTCAATGGAACATACACTGTCGGAGAGAATATGGCTGACGTTGTTGGTGAGTGACACTTTTTGGAATGGAAATTGCTAGTTCTAACATTGTATTATGACCTGTTAGTCCCCATGGGCATCAAAAATGTGACATTATTCTGTCGCGGATGTGTTTTCGGGTGTGGAAACAGCCTTTCAAGCCTTTCGAGCCATGCAACTCCTCAACCAGGTCGAAGCTCCTCTACCCCTTGAAATGGCTCATCTGACACACGAGCAAGTCTTCTTCATCAGCTACGCAAACGACTGGTGTGCATCGAATCTGACGACAGTTAGCCCATTCGATCCCCACAGCCCGGGATATTTTCGGGTGATTGGACCATTGCAGAATAGTCCTTCGTTCCAACAGACCTTTGCATGTCAATCAGGATCCTATATGAATCCAGTACGCAAGTGCAATGTTTGGTGGAAATAGACATTTTCGTCTGCTTACTGATAGGGTGTTTTTATTTACACAAAATACATGTATAGGCCATCCATCGGCTCATGGCACTTTTTATACACACAGCGCATCCAGCAGCACACGCCATTTTCTAAACAAAATGTACACTTTGAACGAGTGTTATACTTTGATGGCCGCTTTATAATTTACTCGGTTTTAATTAGCTGCTTGACATGACACTTTTCTGCACTGTTGCAAAAATTTAGGGATGTTTCAACGGATAACTGCAGAGAATAGATGCATTCATTAACGGCAGTAATTTTGCGTGCAGCCTGTGTGTGTGGAGTGCCATGAGCTGGCGGATTGCCTATACATGCATCATCGCTTGCTTGGTTGGTTAGGCGGAGGACCTGGGTTCGAGCTCCAGTCGAAGAAAGCCATTTTTTGTTCACAAAGGACTTTGGAATATGTACATGCGCTCCCCGTTATGTTTGCTTGCTATGCTTTTCTGAGTATGCTTGTTTTTTTACACCTAGTTTCAGGACAATGCAAGCGCCTGAAGGCTACATGTATTGGTCGCACAATGTTTTTATAAGAACCCATCCAAGATTTTTCCTGAATGGTAAAGCACGTCTCGATGCAGATCACAATCGCCCTATTTATATTTTTTTCAAAACATTTGATGTTACGGTTGAGTTGCTTGAACACAGTGAGTTCGGTAGCTGCAAAAATGTTTTGGAAAAAATCTAAATAGAACGCTTGTGATCTGCATTGAGACGTGCTTTACCATTCAGGAAAAATCTTAGATGGATTCTTATAAAGCCATTGTGCCACCAATCTGTTGTAAATCCCGTTAAACAACAGAAGGAGCATGAGTATAAATGAGTAGAAACGCATGGGCAAACCACGCTAACACGAGCCCGATTTCGCAGCTGGCAGAATAATGAAACATTCACACGTGGCTGCTGATTTGGGAAATGTTACACGTTGAAGAATACAAAGTGGAGCATGATGATTTTCTCTTTCTATTCGTTTTGAACACACACCACCTTCGAAATCGGGCTCGTGTTGGCGTAGTTTGCCCTTTACCTACTTGTTGTTCCTCACAGGATTAGATGGTAAGTAATCAGACATATCAAACGAAACTGCTTGCTTTAAATGATGCAGAACAACAAGAATAAGGCTGCGCGTATACTCATTCCGCGGAACAGAAAGAACTGGTAGAGGAACGATCGGTTCTGCCAAATGAAGTGCGTTCCGCTCGAGGAATTGTTTATGTTTTATCAAACTGATCAAGGATCTCGCAGTTAGCAGAAACGTTCGTTCCTCCACTCGTTCTTTCTGTGCCGCGGAACGAGTATACGCGCGCCTTAACCGTTGGACGACATTGTGGCTCAATACGACAAAACTCTCGCAGTTTTTGTATGTATATTTATCAATCTTATGTATATTTATCAGCATGTATAGTTATCAATCTCGTCCGCAATGGCCATGACGGCTCTCCACACTTCATTGCCTTTCGGTTCTATCTGCCGAATTCGCGGTTCATATCCCCATTTGGGCCCATCCCAATCTTCGTACTGAAAACAGCATTGTGTAATTTTATTCCAGAATAGACCACAAGTTGTCCAAAACCGTACATCGTCTTGCGATCCGATTTCAAGTCCGAACACAATTGGAATGGCTGCTGTCTCGGCGGCCCAATCTTCCGACGTGCGTGACAGACCCATCCAGCTCAGCCCACCTGTAGCTGTCTCACCTGAAACCAACCATCGCCCTTCAATGACTAATTTTTTAACGAGCCGAAGAGAAAAGCTGGCATCGCTCACTTCTTGTGCTGTGGAGGTCAACGCCGCTACCGACGCGATAGTCCTTCCTCCAGCCTGATTTTCCCATCGCTGTGACTGCTTTGAGTGCTACTTGTTGCTGGAATGAACGCTTGTTTTTGCACAACAGGTTCACGCTTGAAGTGTAGAGAACAAGAAACGGAACCAACCAATTCAAAGAATCTTGGATGCGGTTTGGTTTGGAAAAAATTTGGTGCAAGTTGGGACACCATTGGGTAATTTGGGTCGGGTAATCCGAATACGGGATCCATTTGGTCGCGCTGTGGTTATACCACCGATTTGCCCAAATTTGGCACCGGGATTTGTTACGATTAAGAACTTCAGCTTCGTTTTTGTATGTTGCCTTTTATGAGACCGTTATCACCCTTCAATGGGTTAATCTGGCTTAATATTTGAAGCGTCTTAATGGGGTCAAACACCAAACAGAGTGCGGATTTGAATTCCCAGACCAGATAGGTTGTAGATAAACTAGGTATACTGTAGATAATTCATGCTATGGTGTGTGCTGAGGTACAAGCAGCTTACCAAAAACAATTCTTTACAGAATACAGTAGTCGAGATCTGTGCACTGAATCTTACGGAGGACCATCAGTCGCATCCGAGAAGGAAACCCAAGCAGTTGTCGATTTCGTGATGTCTCGGTGACACCTAATTAAGGTTCGAGTTTTGAAAATCGGGCGTGAATCAAATTAAAAAACACACGATCATCGATGTATGTAGGTTACCTTAACTTCACTCAGGCTTATCTTTGCATGGCACGCCTACTGGGGAACTATGTATATTCCCTCCATACGCCAATGGATTCAATAAGTTTTCTCGAAATTACGCAAAACTGGTTGGCATGTTTCATTTGCGCATAGTCTAAGGTGAACACGATTTGGGTCAAGAATTGCAGTATCAAATAGCGGTGAAAGCTGTGGATGCAATGGAGCTGCAACCAACCTCCTATGGTGTGAGTTCGATAGCACAACAATTAGCAAATTGATTTCATCGTGTATTTAAAATTGTGAGGAGTTCCGACGTATCAGTTCTTTTAGATCCTGTCTCTGGTGGCTCGGCAGATTGGGCTGCAAAAACAGCCGAAATTCCTATTGTTCTGTTATTCGAAATTGGAACGTTTAAAACGGTACCATTTCTCTTTCTTTCTCATGCTTTTAGAACATGGTACATAGCAAGACCATTCTTCTGGCTGCATTAATTTCAGATTAAAGTGGACAATGATTGGGGTTTTGTACCACCGGCAGGGTTGTTTCAAAAAAAGTGGTTAATTAAAAAAATTTAAAAAAAAAGTTGCCCAAAATGGGCTGAAATGTCCAAAAATGGCCTTTTTCGAGGCAGAAAATGGCACTTTTTTCTGTGGACGGGACATTTTTTCCAAAATCGCGCCGCGCCTGCCTGTATTGTCCCCAAATCCGTACAGGGATGCGCGGGGCTGGTCTTTTATAGTGATGTGGCACCGATAATGTACTACTGCATGCTACTACACATGTATATACGTATCCAGGTCTGGTGCAAAACCGGGCGCGTAAAGTCGATCTGACACGCAAGATTTGGGCTGTAATCGATATTTTGATGGTCGTATATCAGATATACGGCATTAGATGCATTAAAATACGTTGTACGGCATGCTACAATACATTATAGTAACATCGTTAGTCAACATCAACCTCAGACTGGTAGGAGACCATGGTATCTGCACAATACTACCGCGTGTCACCACACAAGTTGGGTCTCAGGCGAAAATTTTTCAATTTTTGAAAAATATGTTGCATCGATTTCATTTATCCTGAAACGTCGTTTGCAACACTTTTCCTAATAAAAAAAATTTTCGTCAAAAAAAATCAATCGTTAACTAAAAAATTTTTTTTCAACCCTGACCACCGGAACAGATCGAGCCACGGGGCTCCGAAGTTTGGAAAGGCGTCGACGCAATTGGAAAAGAATTACTGGTTCTCTGATTCACTTGTTTTCGGCGATAACGAGCTGTCCATTGACATCCGACAAGAACGCTCTGGTTCCAACATTTGTGAACTTGTTGACTATCTGACTGTGTATTTATGTGTTAATATATTCAGTACAGCGGCTTCAATAGAGCATCCGTTTGATCCTGTTAAATCAAACAAAGAAAATTTTGAATAGAACCCGTGCATCTCACACACACACACACACACACACACACACACACACACACACACACACACACACACACACACACACACACACACACACACACACACACACACACACACACACACACACACACACACACACACACACACACACACACACACACACACACACACACACACACACACACACACACACACACACACACACACACACACACACACACACACACACACACACACACACACACACACACACACACACACACACACACACACACACACACATGTGTTAAGAAGCCACGATTATATTACCATCGTTAGAGGCAACAAGCTGTTGCAAACCACTCAATTTACAGTCCTGGTGTGGGAACAGTAGCCAAGCAAGTTTAAAGAAGCTTGAAGCGCTTATGTTGCATGTGCAGACATGTACCAAGCTTGGCAAGATTCACACTATTATCAACGAAATTTTAAGACGGGGTCAACTCAAGTGCTCAAATCACTTCGTCAACTTAGACTGTAGAGTCGTCAATGCACCTCGAATACCGTATTATTTCTCGCGGTCATTTGGGGCTGCTGTGAGTTGACGGAGTGATTTGACCACTTGAGTGTCCCACTGTAATGTTAGCCGCTTTATGGATACGCCGCAAGCTGTCGACAGTGCGTCAGGACTTGTGGCGACCATTTCTATGTGGCACTTGTGTTCATTTGAATTTTTGCTCATCTCAAACAGAGCTATACCGCCTAACCCAAGCCAGTTTATCGCTCTGCTGATTTTCTCGCAATTTTGCCGATTCAAACTTTCCTACCTCACGTGAACTTATCAGTTTATTCCGTTCAGTGTTCTTTGGTTCGAAAAATAATTACAGCAAAAAATAGTTG
Organism: Rhynchonema sp. JSB1_4; assembly: GCA_030248065.1. NCBI lineage: Eukaryota > Metazoa > Nematoda > Chromadorea > Monhysterida > Xyalidae > Rhynchonema > Rhynchonema sp. JSB1_4. The sequence continues at coordinate 6,812 of JASAMV010001282.1, forward strand.
AGATGAAAACATCGGAAAAGTTGCTGGTCGCTCTGACCATTGTGTGCATCTTGTTGTTGATGGCTGTCGTGCTTGTGGTGGTCATGGTGGCATCAATAATAAAGGCTAACATGGGTTGTTGCAAAGCCCAAGGGACTGCAACGACAGCCGTGAACAGTTTAGTCTCCGGTACTTGTGTGCCTTGTGACCGTGAATAATCTACTCGCCCGCTTCAGTTTGAACCGTGACTCATAGGTGATATTTTTGAAACGGTGTAAAGGTCAGTTGGGTGTAAGGGTAGGTGGAAAGCTCGGTGTGAGAAAGTTCAGTGTAAGCTTCAAACAGTGCACGCTGAGCCAGCAGCAGACGCGCGTTTCTAAACGAAAGGTTAACTTTGACAGTCTGCCGTGCAAGTGTAAATCGTCTGTTTGCAATATTGTTTGTTTAGGCTGGTTGCACAAGCGTTTTTAAACGGTATTTATAAATTTCGTGACCTTTTATGGAGCCGTTTTGAATTCGTGCTGCGATCAGTTAGCGGCATCAATTTTTTTGGTACCGCCGTCAGTGAATGTTCAATTTCTCAATAGCCTCACGGCGGAATGTCAGGCAACTTAAAAATATTCCTTTAAAACGTTTTTGCAACCAGCTTAAATGAACTAGATTGCAAACAAACGATCTACATTAGCACAGCAGACTGTCAAAGTTGACCATTCGTTTAGAAACGCGCGTCTGCTGCTTGCTCAGCGTGCAATGTTTCAAGCTTACGCCGAGCTTGGGGCGCGGCCATGCAAACGCGGGCGCGGGTCGCGGGTCAGAAAAATATTCTATGTTTTAGACCCGCTCCGCGTTTGCATGGCCGCACTTGCGGGCGCGGGTCGCGGGTCAGAAAAATATTCTATGTCCCAGACCCGCGTCCGCGTTTGCATGGCCGCACTTGCGGGCGCGGGTCGCGGGTCAGAAAAATATTCTATGTCCCAGACCCGCGTCCGCGTTTGCATGGCCGCACTTGCGGGCGCGGGTCGCGGGTCACTCGAAACATTTCTTTGGCTGGGCTTGTAAAACTGTAGTGTTTTAAAGCAGACGAACTATTCTTAGTCCAGTCGCCAGGAAATCAATTGTTTGTTTTTTATATTGTAACAAAAACTCGTGAAGCGCACCTTGAACACTTTTTGTTTAATTGATTTTGTTTGAATGCAACAAGCAGTTAGTTATGAAGTAAGTGGTTGTGTGAATTAATTTGACTGCATTTGGGTGGCACGGGCCTGGTCGTGCACGTGCACTAGAACAAGAATGTATAGCACGCAGAAGTGAACCAATCAGCGTCGTAGAGCCTACGTCGCATACATGCACTCGCAGTCGTCTATTTAATCAGCTGCATTTGTTTGTGTGTCAGCTGCCGGTCGCCCATTTCCACGGTCGCAGTCTGCCCGTGTTCGTGCGCGATGACCGAATCCATCCATCATGACGAAATTGGCTCACAACGCCACCCGCTGCACAATCGTGCGCTTGTTGGACGCCGAGGCGGCATTATTAGACCGGCGTCTGCACAACCGCAACTTCGATGACGACAATGTGTAGCCGCTGAACCGTTGGACTTCGGTCCACTTATCCTAACCCAACGGCCCTCTTCAGAGCCACCACCTACAAATCATGGTTTTATTGTGACATTTGATGCTCACATTTTCAATTTTTCGCACTTAGTTTCAGTGTGATGTTCCTACCCTAGAGTTTGAAGTTTTGTTGCGTTGGTGATGTGTGTATTATTTCTTTGTTTCTGCAATATGACCCCGAAACACAGACGCCCCAATAATAAACCCAAAACCACACGACGTTCACTAAACAATGCTTTATCTCCAACAGCCACGTAAATCTGCCAACTCACAAACCAACCACAGCCCAACTGACACGTATCACAGCAAAACACACAATAAGAACACGCGCACGTGGGAATGTTTCATGATATTGGTGGCAGGCAACAGGGAAGGCTTAAACATTACTCTCTAGCCAACAGCCGGCATAATGCACTGCACTAAAGAACAGAATTTATTGTGGCGACTAGTCTAAACAGTTCGTCTGCTTTAAAACTGTAGTTTTCGCGCGCTACAAGCCCAGCCAAAGAAATGTTTCGAGTGACCCGCGACCCGCGCCCGCAAGTGCGGCCATGCAAACGCGGACGCGGGTCTGGGACATAGAATATTTTTCTGACCCGCGACCCGCGCCCGCAAGTGCGGCCATGCAAACGCGGACGCGGGTCTGGGACATAGAATATTTTTCTGACCCGCGACCCGCGCCCGCAAGTGCGGCCATGCAAACGCGGAGCGGGTCTAGAACATAGAATATTTTTCTGACCCGCGACCCGCGCCCGCGTTTGCATGGCCGCGCCCCTACACTGAACTTTCTCACACCGAGCTTTCGACCGACCTTTACACCCAACTGACCTTTACACCGTTTCGAAAATATCACCCTATGTCAAACCCTCCCCCACAGAGTGTCTGAAGGAAGACCTGTCTATCGGCGCTAATGCTGTGCTCGTGCGATTTGAACAAGACGATGGAACTGGACTAGATGTACGCGTTTGCTTGAGTGATGTCTCATCTTGCTTACCGTAACCTAATACCAAATCAAGACACATACATACATACCGGAGTTTTCCACTTAAAGCCACCCGAATAGAGCCCTCGGGGGCTCTAAGTGGAATATTTTCCACTTAAAGCCCCCGGGGGCTCTAATTGGATTTATTTTTTTACGGACCATTGATTTTACATCGAACAGTAAACTTGCCAAAATAGTTCAAACAAGTGTAAGAATGACCAAAATACCGCACTTTTCTGTTGTTTTACCAACGTTTTGCCACGTTTAGATGAAGATCCTCACAATCAGATTGAAACATTGTATCAGAATGTCAAAATGCTGGCCTAAAGTGTCCCTACTGACAACGATGAAAACACCCAGTTTTCCGCTTAAAGCCCCCGAGGGCTGTAAGTGGAAACGTTTCCACTTAAAGCCGGGGGCTCTAATTGGATTTTTTCTTTCTGGTCGGAGGGTCCATATTCCACCAATTTCCGCATAGAGACCCCGGGGCTTTAAGTGGAAAACTCCGGTACTTGTATAGTTCTTTGACCGCGCCATCCTCGCGTGCAAAGATGCCGATCACATTTGGGCGAACAATGAAATGGGCGAATATGTTCACAATTGTGACTACTTGCCGTTGGGATTGCGAAAGCAGACGTACGCCGGCTCGCAGACGAGCGGTGGCTGCAAACCAGGTCCGTCACGATCATTTAAAGGGCTCGGGACATAACCGTGGGAAAGGTAGCCAGGCATATTGTTAGATACCGTTGGAAGGCATCCTCACAGCCCACGTCACGCACGAATCTTAAATCTCATTCGCTTGCTATCTCTTGGTAGAGAGACTTTTCGTCCCAGAAAAAAGTGATTTTTTTCACAACTTGGAACGATCGGTGCAGAAACCTCAAATGAGTCAGAGATTAAGTAACACGCGGATAGGATTAAAACAGCTTCTGGACAACTTCAGTCGCTCAAAGCATTGCTTCACTGGGCGAGGGAGCGGAACGTTCCAAAAATCAGCCGCATTTTTTCGAGAACACCAGCTGGTCCCTAAATTTTGAGGCCGCACTCCACGTTGCAGAAATGAAAATGCAATAGAAAAATAGAGCATTGTTGAAAGTACCAGAAAATAAGGTTCTTAAATTTGGAAACCCTTAGGTAGCGTCGTGACAGGTCGAAAGACACCCAAAAATTGCCATTGCATACATAGTTGTGCATGCATAGTGCGTAGTTCCATTCATTGACGGGAATGTGGTGTAAAAAGGCCACGTGTTGCATCTCACTGGAAACGAGGAAGTCAGATAAACGCACAATCCAACAATCTAGACGAGTTTCAAGACTTCAAACTCGACAACCCTGCTGTTGCAGCCATGCGAACCTGAAAGCGATATTCACCTATAAGTCGTCACTGTTAGGGAATATTGCACATTTGGTAGCACCAAACGATATAGCTTCGAAGTAGCTATCGAACGATATATGACATGGCCATATTATCTTTTACTATGGACAAGAAACGGTCAAATTCCCGAAATCGCACACGGTGACGTGACGGTTCATTCGAAAATCGTCAAAAAACGATTTTTTTTCCTCTGCTATCACAAGCGTTAAAAATTTTTGGGCCTTGTCATATTCATATATCGTTCGAAAGCTACTCCACAGATACATTGCTTAGTGCTATCACATTTGTAATAGCTGACAATAGGCACTTATAGCTGAATATCATCTTCAAACTACTATGGTTGCCCCGAGAGATTTGTAGACCTTGGGGTCTTCGGACCTTGAAAGGTTGTCAAACCAGACTTTTCTCTCGATTTTTAGCTCAGAATGCGGCACAATCACTGTCCTTTTTGTGTCACAATTCTGGCGACAAATGTAACCATCTAGCTTAATGGCAATTTAATGGATTTTTAGGCCTATCACGGAGCTTAGCCATGAGTTTCAAAAGTTAAAAACCTTATTTTCTGTTACTTTAGACAACGCTCAATTTTCCCATTGCATTTTTGTTTTTTGCAGCTCAAAGCACGCTCTCAAACTTTAGGGGCAAACTTGTGTCCTCGAAAATTATACCCGATTTTTGGAACGTTGCGCACTCGCCGAGTGAAAGAATAGTTTGAGCGACCGAAGTTATTATGAAAACTTATCTAGAAGCTCTAGTAATCCTATGCATCGGTTCTTGCACCGGTCGTTCCAAGTTGTGAAAAAGTTCACTTTTTCTGGAACAAAACGTCACTCTACCAAGAGATAGCGAATCGCCAAAGAGCCTAAAATTTGTGCGTGACATAGGCTATCAGGATGCTTTCCAACGGTATATAACAGTATGCCGTGCTATAGTAAATTTCCAAATTCGCTGCCGCACAGTGAAGTACGCCCCATAGTTAATGTCAGGTTCTAAACCCGATAATCAACTTGTGAAACATTCGGACAGCCAACACACACGCAGCTTGCCAGCCAGCCAGGCAGCTGCGCGCAATGTTTCAGAAACGCGTATGGTTAGCGTTCGGGTTTATAACTTGACATTAACTATGGGGCGTATTTTACTGTGCGGCAGCAAATTTGAAAATTTACTATACCCATCCTGCGGTTATGTCCCGAGCCCTTTAATTAGGCATAAAAGCTATGGTTCTAATGCCAGAATACATACACGCGCACTTTCAGTGTGCACCAAAGAAGCACCGAGCGTGCCGAATACATCAGTCACTGGCGGGTACTTTGGCGAAATACCAGACACCAACCACGTGGACGTCGGTGGCTACGTGATGGTTGAGTGCGTGTCGTGGGATGATTGGGATCTCGACCCGAAACCAGTGACCTGCACTGGACCCGGAACCTGGACCAAACCGAGTGCGACTTGTCTGATGCCATCTACGACCGTCACAACCGTAACAACAACTGGTGACGAACAGGGTTGGGTGTGCAAAAATAATCCATCTTTCGAGTCTTTGAAAAGTTTGTTTCATCTGATGTTATCTTGGTTTCTACCTTCTGGACATTTGGTTCACTAACGAACACAGGATACATAGAACGGATCAAAAACACTTTTTGACCCAACCCTGTCGCTGGCGGCTGCTCCAAGACGTGTCTCCGTGAGTATTTTGATGTTTGTTCATGCGTTTTGCAAACGAACAGACAACATTTCAATACTTTCAGCCAGCCAATGTTTCTCATTCAGTGCCGTGGGTGCAGTTCAGGATGTCAGCATACTCGAGTCAAACTCGCCCTTCTATCCATGCCAGTGCTACTCCGACGCTGCTCAAGCTTGGTGGGGACTTCACCACAGCAAGGTCAGGCGCTGGCACAGTTTACAAGTTTATCCTAAGTCTGCTTTATTATCCTGTTTCCAAATCAAAAAACTTTCCTATTTGCTTCCTCCGTTTCATGAACGTACGTACCTTATTAGGTTACATGAGCAATGGGGCTCACACCATTGCCCCGAACTACCGACCCCTGTCGCCTATTCGGGTTGTTTCTACTTTTGTATTGCCGCGTTTCACTGTTTTGTAATGGTTTCAAGCCGCCCTTGTCGGCCATCTTTGCTTAGACAAATTCAAATTTCCCGCTCAACAATTACTCCTTTATTGTAACATATACACATAGGACTCTTATTGTATACATAAGCCAGGTTTACCATGCCAACCAATCATATTATACAAGTGCAATATTTCAACCAATCAGCGTTTAGTATACTCTTGTCTGGTATTAATTCTCTGTGTGCGGTGACTACTTAAACTCTGTTCTTACCATACAAAGAAGAACTTCTCTCTTCTCTTTACCTGAATCTTCGTGTGATTTACGTCCGATCGGATAATAAAACGACGAAACATTATTCGATAAACCAACCGGGGGCTAGCACGCGTGGCTCAATACTACCAATACTAACCTCCCTTCGAGTTGGAACGGTCGTCGATTGCCATTCAGGGCCCGGAGTCATCTTCGGTCGGCCCGTATTGGAGCGAGGCCGCGGCAGGCAGACTTCGGGTGCACTTCGTCGATGATGCACCATGCACCAAGCTTGGATCAGGACGCTGAGCCAAGTTGCACACTTTTCAAGGGACAGGACGCTGACCCAAACCATAGGAAACATATGGGTCCCCCGGGATCAGCTGGCGAGTCTGCATTAGCAGATGAGCCTGACCAAGATGAGGAACTTAGGGACGTGGACGCGGATCAATCTGCAACTGGGGTTGGGATTGAGGTCGCGGACAACGATAGGAACGATATGCAGAACGGAGGTCGTCAGAAGGTACACTTCGATTTACCTACGGCACCGTCCTCGATATGTTCAGATGATGACGACTCAGGTAGCATCCGGTTGCTTCCTGATCCTGATGAGTCTATAGATTATAAGAATACGTCTGATAGGTTACAACAGCTGCTAAGCCAGTCAGAGGAATCCTACTCATGGGCGGAGTTGGTGGAGCAACAACTCTCCAAACCCCCAATCATGGAGGATAAGCCCAGCGAAGACGGATACGAGGCAGGGGATGAAGCCCAGGTGGAACTCGCCCGGGAGGGACAGATATGCACTAAAGGGACGGTTCATAGGGGACTGGTGGCCTTACCCACGGTGACTGAAACGGTAGAGATGTCAGGATTGGATGAGATAGACCACGCTATGCAAAATAGGGACGAAAGCACGGCCGAGGCGACTGCCATCGACCGTGGCGAGTCATTCATAGGTACAGAACAGCAGGCCCGAAGAGGGTCCACACCAATTATGATTGGATATGATGTCGTGACTGACGATGAGATGAAGGTGCACCCCTTGTGCAACTATGGGTCCGTGGGAGAGACCGTAGGATTGTTGGCTGAAGCCGTCGCTATTCGACAGGATCTAGAATCCGGGTCGACCAGCGTCGGATTCATCAACGGAGAGTTGGCTAAGGAGACAGGGGAACACTCGGCGAGCCCGGTGTTCACTATTGAGGCAGAGATACGCGATCCCTTCGGTGGGGTGCCTAAGGAACAGAGACACCAGCCTGTCCGTTCGAATACGGCACCACCAGTGGTTGCGTCCTCGGATGATCCATGTGACATACAGGAGGTATCTATGCATTCGATGACTGAGGTTGCGGTAACGGCAGACGCCAGGGAGGGAGCTGGGCTGCCTACCTCAGCCCAAGCTCCCACGATAAGTAAGGTACTTAGGAAGGGCATGGATGACACCGCTGAAAAGGATATGATTGTTCATGATAACAAGAGTGATGTTTCACTGCACGAGGTACGGTCGAATATCCGCCCGGTCTGTGAAAGTGACATGGATAATACGAATCGGAAGTATAAGAATAGTTCAGTTCCGAACCCCAGTGATGGTGAGACACCATCGGGCGGAACTGAGGAGATAAGAACGAATGAAAGAGAAAGTCGTGTCAGTAGCCCTAATCTGGATACTGCACGAAAAGAGGTGACAGCACCGCTCAGGGTGCTGAGTTCTGATGATTCGTCGTCAGCAGGCCTGACGAGCCCAAGTAGGTATCATGGTACGACAGGATATAAGATTTGTACAAATGATGTTTCACAAAAGATCACATTGGACAAGAAGTATATGTTGCCAAAGTCAATAGCATGGGGAAGTACGGCCTCTTCCAAGGCGTACTCGTCGATTCGGTTCGAGGCCTTGACCAACGTCATGGTGCGTGGTATCAGGGATTCCGATTTCGTGCCTGAATTGAAAGGGAAAGCTAAGAAGCGGGCTGATTATGTGTGGAGGAAAGGGATTGACCCTCTGCTAGGTATCCCACGGAAGGAACTAGTGCCTACAGGGGATGACGATGTCGAACTATGCTTAATGGCTAGGAACAATGTGTCACTGGCTGACCTGACGTGTGCCAGACTCTATAAGGAAGGACATGAGCTTAGTGCTCATCCCGAGGTTATGAAGCGAGCGCTTCGTGTGAATACGCTGGCGTATAGGTACCGATATAGGGTCCAGCTAAGTCAGGACAAGCCAGGTGTCTTCATTACCCCTGGGCAACTAGATCTGCCAGTGAGATTAAGGAATAAACGTCGACTTACGGGTTTCAATCCATCGTACCTCGATGGTACCGACACCAGAAGGCCATATGAAGTAGACCCGGTCATGATTGCGAAATACGATCCTCGTCGGTCGACGCATGGATGCGTCAATGGCCTGGAATGGGGTAAAGTTAAGGTTTATTGGGTCAAGAGTAAAACAATAAACAAATTAAGTAAATCATGGAAGGAAGGTCATGAGAAAGGAGGTTCTCAGATCCCAAATCCTGATCTGAGTGGAGGTCCAGACCATATGCTAGTTTTAGAGTTAGAGCCCTGCAATGTGCCCGGTAGTGTCTGTGGGTATTCTGCATACTTCAGTTATATGCACGGCGAGTTCCTATTCGATATGAACTCGACCGAGGTAGGTATCCGAAGGGAAGTGCAGGCCTGCTTGCACGAGTCAAGCCATTGTATATACGCCCCGTTCGCCCCTTGCGAACTCAGGGAGTTCCGAGTGGGAACGGAATATGACGCCGTTAGGATGGGAAGGTATGCCGGTTATATGTGTGATGTGACGATCGATTCCGCTGAGGAGTGGACCGGTTCGGAGGATGAATGGCATGTCCCAGCCAACGAGGTAGGAGGTATTCCGAGACCAACTAAGAAACTCCAGCGCAAACAACAAGCGTGGAGAATGCATCGCATAGCCAAAGTTTATGATTCGTCTGGTTATGACGCCACCTCATTCGGTGGGAGAGAGACGGGCCAGCGCACGCGTCAACGCTGCATGAGTAATACGGAAGCTATGTGCTCTGAAGATGGGATGGCGGAACGGGCCGGAGCGTATGCCAAAAGTGGTGAACCGCTAGCCGCTAGGAAGTTAGGTGGGAACGACGGTAGCCAGGTTGTTCTTCAATCTGACTCCCCTAGTGACCAACATGCAAATAATCACGTGGTGGGTAGTGTACACCAGGATCTAGGTTTAGTGAAGAACCCAGAAGAGCAAACCATAATAAGTCATAATAAGATAGACCTTGATACGGATAAGTCCCCAACGACCAATCCGCATACACACACTGCATCCCAACCACACCACCACCGCTTTACTCATGATGTAAGTGTGAGTCAAAAATAGCTTAACTTGGTTACGGTTGATATGGAGTTAACGCATGTAAATGGGGGTTAAAGGGCTCGGGACATAACCGTAGGAAGGGTAGCAGGGCATAGTGTTATACACCGTTGGAAAGCACTCTGACAGCATATGTCGCGCACAATCTTTAAGCTCCATGCAGATTCGCTATCTCTTGGTGGAGCGACTTTTCGTTCCAGAAAAAAGTGAATTTTTTCACAACTTGGAACGACCGGTGCAGAAACCACAAATCAGCTGGACGTCAAGTAACGTATGGATAGGATTACAAAAGCTTCTGGATAACTTATCATCACAACATCAGTCGCTCAAAGCATTGCTTCACTCGGTGAGGGTGCGAAACGTTCCAAAAATCGGCCACATTTTTCGAGAGCACAAGTTTGTCCCTAAATTTCTAGGCCGCGCTTTGCGTTCCAGAAATGAAAGTGCAACAGAAAAATAGAGCTTCGTCGAAAGTACCAGAAAATAAGGTTTTTAGATTTGGGAACCCTTATGCAGCGGCGTGACAGGCCGAAAAAAGACCCAAAAATTGCCCCAAAACTGTATAGTCGCATTCATTGGCGGAAATGTGATGTAAATAGGCCACGTATTGCATCGCATTTGAAAGGAAAATGTCAGATAAACACACAGTACAATAACCTAGACGATTTTGAAGACTTCAAACTCGATGGACCTACTGTTGCAGCCATGCAAACCTGACTACGATATTCGGCTATAAGTCGTTTCTGTTAAGAACTTATTTCACGTCTGATAGCACCAAATGATGTAGCTCTGAAATAGCTATTGAACGATATATGACATGCTCATACTATCTCATTCTATGGACAAGAAACGGTCAAAATTCCGAAATCGCACACGGTGACGTGACGGTTCATTCCAGAATCTGCAAAAAAGCAATTTTTTAACCCGTGCTCCCAAGCGTTAGAATTTTTTGGGGCTTGTCATATATCGTTCGAAAGCTACTCTGGCGATACATTCTTTGGTGCTATCACATCAACAATAGCTATCAACAATGAGCACTTATAGCTGAATATCGTATTCAGATTACTATGGCTGCCCCGGGAGATTTGTAGACCTTGGGGTCTTCGGACCTTGATAGGTTGCTAATAAACCAGACTTTTGCGATACAATCTGTGGCCTTTTTGTGCCACAATTCTGGCAATAAATGTAACCATCTGGCTTAATGGTAATTCAATGGACTTTTAGGCCTGTGACGGAGCTAGCCATGAGTTTCAAAATTTAAAAACCTTATTTTCTGGTACTTTCGACAATGCTCTATTTTCCCATTGCATTTCTATTTCTGCAGCGTAAAGCACGGCCTCAAAATTTAGGGACAAACTTGTGTTCTCGAAAAATATGGCCGATTTTTGGAACGTTTCGCCCCCTCACCGAGCGAAGCAATGGTTTGAGCGACTGAAGTTGTGGTGACAAGTTATTCAGAAGCTGTTGTAATTATGTCCACGTGTTACGTGAACCGCAGCTCATTTGGGGTTTCTGCACCGGTGGTTCCAAGTTGTGAAAAAAATCACTTTTTTCTGGAACGAAAAGTCCCTCTACCGAGAGATAGCGAATCTCCAAGGAGCTTAAAACTTGTGTGTAACATAGTCTGTCAGAATGTTTTCCAACGGTATATACCAATATGCCCTGCCACCCTTCCTTCGGTTATGTCCCGAGCCCTTTAATGGTGCCAAGGGCCTTCGGATCAGTACCGGAGGGTTTCGGACACGGCGGATCCAAAAATTAACCTTTTTTGGTGCATTCATTTTGGGCCCAGGAAAAAACTCCTCATCAAATGGTTACAAATGATAACCAGGTCCTTTTCCGTGGACCAAAAGTAACAGGGCCAAGAAATTAAGTCAATATTCGAAATCACCATGCTCAAAACCCTCAAGCAACCAATTTTAGGCTTCACATGACCTTATTCACACGTTTCCAGCACTATCATCCTTGACATAGTGAAGTTATTTGTGACTCATCATACTTGCGAGTCTTGTGACACTGCTCTCGCAAGAACGTTTTCAATCGCGGGGGCCAAGAATAAAAAGTATGAGGTACAGATCAGCGGAAGCCCAGCTGCTGCAACCATTCGCGTAATCGATAAAACAACGGTAAAGACGTTGTGCGATTTTCAAATCAGCCCGTCAAAAACAAATAGCAGGGATTGAGAGAGGATATAGGCAATCCATCGGCTCAATGGCAGGCACTTTTTATACACACAGCGCATGCAGCAGCACACACCATTTTCTAAAACAAAATGTACACTTTGAACAAGTGCCGTACTTTGATGGCAGTTGTTTAATTTATCCGGTTTTCATTTGCTGGTTGACGTATAACATTTTTCTGCACTGTTGCAAAATTTGGGGATGTTTCAACGGATAACTGCAGAGAATAGATGCATTCATCGAAGGCGGTACTGCAGCACGCAGCGTGTGTGTGTGTGCGAGTGCCATGAGCTGGTGGGTTGCCTATACTAAAAACTTCATCTGTGTGCCAACAAGCAACACGTTCGCTGCCAAAGTGTACACCTTTTGCGCAGGTGTGCACGGGTACAAGCACCATGGTGGTGACCGACATCACAGGCCAGGAACATCTGACCGGTGCGGGAGATATGGAGTCGATCAAGTGCTTGGTCGATGCGACAGGTATTATATTTTTGAGTCGCGGCGGGGGTGCTGAATTTGTGCTTGAGATGTACGCCCGCTACTTTGTGCTTGAGCTGTACGCCCGCTACTTTGTGCTTAAGTAGGAAGTGTAGGAAATTTCTATCAATTTCCTGGTGTTTTGTTTGCCTCTTGTGTCAATGTTTCGGTGGTGACGTTGTGTGCGTCACGCCACTTTGTGTGGCTAATCATCCAATTGCCTTGATTTCCTTTCCCATCAATTGAGGCTTTTGCAAACATCCTGTTGTGCACCTGGTGTATATAATCTTTGCTCTTTCTTGCATTCTTCAGTTGTGCCGTTTGTGACGTTGCTTATGCCACTAACCCTGACAGTAAATCCACAAAACCCACAACGAGACGACTGTATGAATCCAAAGCAACAAAACAACAGAAAAATTTCCTTCTTCAGGTGTGGCTGCATGGAATGTGGATAAGGGGGGTCAGGTGCCCACACCGATACAAGTCAATGCTGATGGAATTGTTGTGGTCGAATGTCGCGCTTAGATTATGTGCGTGATCGTGATAATTGACAAAAAAATCCATGAAAATTTGAGAAGTTGGCACTGTCTGGGAACATTGTGCGGTTTTTTCACACAATTCTTCTCGGTTTTTTCAGAAAAGTTGTGCAAATCTCGAGCCAACAAACGTTGTGTGGTGTTTTTTAAAAAAGTTGCCTCGTTTTTAACACGTCAGCCAAAACCACACAATTTGCGTGTTTTTGATACAAACCACACAACTGTTTGATCAACGAAGAAGGCAGAATTGACCTTTGAGTTTTTTTCTGCGTTTTATCATCACCACAGAATATAGTTTCAAAAGAAAAGGTTCTGAGACATATGTCACGTAAAACATGATGTGATCTACTGAGTACATGCAAACGGTTTGATCAAAATCGCGATTAAAACAACAAAAAGTTGTTAACCAAATGCTGCTACACAAGCTGATCAAAAGCGTGATGATGAAGGAAAAAAGCTGTTTTAAAGTCGCAACAAATGTTCACAAAATGAGAGAAAATAAACTCAACGTTAAGGTAGGAATACAGATGATGTTTGGAGCGGTCTTAGGTTTCGCTCGTTGTCATATACGACGAATGGCTGAGATAACGATAAAGTTGAACTTGGGTGCTTGCTGTTCAAACACAGTAAGAGTAACGCAGTCGCAAATTCAGCCGTACACCGATAAACCGAACAAGATTAAAAACGCGAATTTTAAGAAATCGTAATAAGTTAATCGTTCACAATTATTTCACCGCTCGAGTAGGCAAAACCACACGTGTTGTGTGGTTTATTTACGCACTGTTGTATGGTATCCATGAAGCCACACAACTTTTCTGTAAAACACAATTTTTCATGACAACTACACAGGTTGTGTGGTTTTTTGCAAAACCACACACACCGCGCTGTGTGGTGTGGTTTCGAAATCACACAATCTTCCCAGTGATCAACACCACTAGTTGATTTGATTGTACCTTAACATGTTGAATTTAAAAAGATTTTCAGAAGATATTGTTTTCTGTTTTACTTTCTCCACAACGATATCGAAAGACGAACACCCCGAACGACCGAGAAATTGTCAACCTCAGTCACATCCGAAGTGCATGTGAACTAAGTGTAAAAGACAATTTTGACGTGCGATTTCGATTTTTGCCCATTTCAGTTCTGAACACGTCTTACGTAAATGTCGGTGCTGGACTGTCACGTTTGACGTCTTTCATTCTTACTCATGCACACTGGGCCCTAATGCACACTTTGGCGCTAAAAGCACTGACTCCCGAAATGCTCTCTCCTTTTTTACGATTTGGACCTGAACGGTGCCGGGCCTGAAAAATACCAGGCCTGACAGATACCGGGCCTAAAAGATACCGGGCCTGAATGGCACCGGGTCTGAAAATGTATTGGACGGTTCGAAGAACTGCTGCTTCGGCGATGTAACTTTCGTTTCATCTCATATTTTCAGCAAGCAGGCATTTGGCCAGGTCCAATTACTGGTGTTACCCATCAACTGGGTGCCCAGTGCTTTTGGCGTTCTCTCTCGGTATGCGGCTAGCTCTCCGACAGAGAGGGCACGCACCGGGGCTGCAACAAATAAATCTGCTCTGCTCTCTTTTGTTTGGTCAAAGTGGTCTTATTCTCAAACTACACCTTGCTTTACTCAATTGTCTGGCCATTCACTGTCTTTCTCCTCGTTTTTAAGGAAAGGAATCTTCAGTATATATTACGAACGGGAGTTCAATGCCCAGGTTGGTTTTGCTGCTCTTGGCGGGATTGCATTATATCCTGTGAACCCTGTGGTTTAACAATTGTTGACTCTGCGACATAGGTCCCTCCGCAGCATGACACAATAAACCACGCAAATGTCATACAGATTTGTGGATCCAGCTTAAAAACCCCGGACTCTCATGCGTTATGAGTGAACAGCAACACGATAACATCGCGGAACAGGAAAGGGTAGCAAACACAAGTTCCTTCGAGCTTCGCTTCCCGTGGACGTCAAAAGCGCATCAGCTGGTCAGCGCACCACAAGTGCCTGTCCAAAAAGATCATTTCTGGCAATATTGTTTTCAAATTGATTGATTGTTTGGAAGTGAAAAGCAATCACGAACAGATTGACACAGGTCCTGCAATGCAAATGCAGATTCATCAAGCAGTTTTCAAAACGATTGCTGCAGACAAAGTCGTGAACGTTCACAAGCATGAGCTAAGGGCGAACTTAGGTTAAATCCGGAATCCGGAACTCGGAAATAATTTGCATGCAAAAACGCAAAACATTTCTGGGCTCCGGAAATATTTTCGGAAAACGCAAGAATTTACATGCAAAAACAATGCGTTTTCCGGAAATATTTCCGGATTCCGATTTCCGGATTCAACCTAAGCTCGCCCTAAGCAGTGCAAATATCCGTGGTTTTTTAATATATACAATATGCAATTTTGAAAAAAGCATTTCAGAGTGAAACAAGTCGTTTGTAATGAGCTTGTGTACCACACAAGCTGTTGACAGGATTGCAGCACATTCAATGGTCATTTTCACTTGCATTTTGCATTCCGTCCGTTTTTCTCTGACTTGTATAAACACCAAGCATCTATAGTTTGTTTTGCAATCCTATCCCCATCTGATCATTCCAATTTTGCTTCTAATTGTCACCTGGTATTTTCCCGTTGAGTTTACTATAATTACAGATTGTGCGCTGTCACTGAAACAGTACTTGATTCAACACACAATCAAATAGTGTGATCGCAATGAAAGCAACGGAAAAGTTACTGGTCGCACTGATCATTGTGTGCGTCTTGTTGTTGATGGGAGTGGTGCTGGTGATTCTGATGCTCGCATCAATGTTGATAGGTGACATGGGCTGTGTCAAAAATCAAGAGACTGCTGCAACGACAGCGTCGAATAACAGTTTGGTTTCCTGAATTTGTGTGCCTGTACTTTTATATACAATGAAAAGAGCCATATGGGAGGACTTAGAGTGACATTTTGGAATCGGTGTAAAGGTCAGTTGGGTGTAAAGGTCGATGGAGAGCTCGGTCGACAGCTCTGTGTGATAGACCTCGGTGTAAACTTGAAACATTCCACGTTAATAGCAGGCAATGTTTCACGTTTACACCGAGCTACGCCGACCGAGCTTTCGACCGAACTTTACACCGACCTTTACGCCCAACTGACTTTTACACCGTTTCGAAAATTCCACCAAGGTTGAACGCGGAAACCGGAACATGGAAGTAATTTACGTACCACCCAGTTTCATGGATTTCCGTGGACGGAAATATTGCCGGTTTCCGCCGTGATTGTTTTATATTCACGGAACACGGAAATATTTCCGTGTCAGTTGTTGCTGTTTGCGTCAACACGAGGGCTTCTGACGTCAGCACGCTGGCTGCTGTCATCACCATCGCAAAAGGACCGTTTGCGTGCCTGAGACATTTCCGTGTTCCGTGGCACGGAATTACTTTTGTGTTCTGTGATTCTCAGGCATATTCACGGAACACGGAAATATTTCCGTGTTAAGCCGGTTTCCGTGTTCAGCATAAGTCCGCCCTAACGCCACGGCATTAACGTGAAATTCTATATTTATCATCTTCCTCATTTCAAATCCCACCCCCGTCATCAAGTGTCTCAAAGAAGACCTGGTCCTGGGAGCCAATGTCGTGTTTGTGCGATTCGAGCAAGAGACAACGACTGGCCCAGACGTGCGTTTGTTCAGGTGATGTTTCAATTTGTGCAACAAAGTCCACAGAAATCTAATCGAACCTTGCAGTATTTCGACCGCGCCATACTTGCGTGCAAAGATGCCAATCACATTTGGCCAAACGACCAACCCGCCGGCGAAATTGTGTACCAGTGCAACCCTGACCCAGACATGGTCATCGATTGTACACCAGGTTGGTGTTCGACTTCATGTATACATAGGTCATTTGACTACCTCTTGTCGTTGGCGTTATCTTCGGTTGACCTCGGCATATGAAGTATCCCTTGGTCGATATCAAACTTGGCGATCGGATGTGATGACTTGCCTTGGTCGCGCGTGATCCTTGCAGTAGGGATATAAAGAAATTTACTGGAGCCACTAATTTCAGCCAGCTTATTAGCTATTCGTTTTAGGTCGGGGAACATCTTTTACGCTGGTCGAAATTAGTGGCTTCACTAAATTTTTCAATATCCCTAACTCAAAAACGTCACATGATCAAGGCAGATCACATCCGATCCGATCAGATCATCAAGTCTTGATGTTGCTCCTTGTATTATCATTTACAAGCAGGTCGATTGTCGAAGACTGTGCCGCATGATGACCAAGTACCTCCATTGTTCAAAAAAAATTAAACTAATATATACGTCGACAACTACCTAGTCAGAGTTGACCCAAAGTTTTTACCCGTTTCAGTGTGTTCCAAAGAGGCCATCAGTGTCCCTGGTGCAACACCGATCCCTGAGTACATGGACGACGTACTTGGCACTGACTACGTGCATATCAATGGAATGGGGATGGTCCTGTGCAATCAGGAGTGAGACTGATTTGTATTCCAGCTCTCAATCTTTTCTAAGGCGCTCGCTTCAGTGATCTGAAATTGATTTTCACAAGATATTGGTCGCACAATGACTTTACAAGAATTGGTCAACTTTTTTCTGAATCGTAAAGCGGGAAAGTGACGGGGCAGTGACGTTGCGTTGCGCGATCACACACAAAGCATGCAGTTCACAAAATGTTTCAGACCCGCAGTAACGTGGGTGCTCTGCTAGATTATTTTCAACTGAACATGTTTTGTGAGAAACACAAATAGCACAGTGGTTAAGAGTGACTGAACGTGAAAATCAGGATTGATTTGATGAATTCTTATTATATGGTTATATATTATTGTGAGACCAATACATAGCAGAATTCGTTCTGATGCCAAACAGAGCATGGGTTTCAGCATGATCTGGAGCGATGGTTCTGACGGACCGCAATCAGTGATTTGCACTGGTCCAGGAACATGGACCAAGCCAACAGCAACCTGTGTCCCGACCGGCGGCGGCGGCACTATTGATGCCGGTGGTGACGCCATAGATGCCGGTGGTGACGCCATAGATGCCGGTGGTGACGCCATAGATGTCGGTGGTGACGCCATAGATGCCGGTGGTGACGCCATAGATGCCGGTGGTGACCCCATGGACGCCGGTGGTGATTTGGGCAGTGATCCTAGTCCCCACCAGGGTAGAGTTGGGTTTGCAAAATTCTTACCTTTTCATTATCTTATCCAATTTTTCAAATGACGGTTGCTTGTTGCTTTTCGCAATTTTATTCATTTTCTCAAACAATGCAGGCATGCTCCTCATGGCCAATAATAGATGGTACTTTATGAGATACACGAGCCCACCAAGTTCATTTTCTGTTCGGAAGAGAGGACAATGTTCGCCTTATGCGCTTCGCGCACACATCGCAATCATTTTCTTTCGAAAAAGGTTTTAAAGTTAACAGACGCAAAACAGCTTTTTTCGTGTGACCCAACGCTGCTGTCGACACTGGCAACGGTGGGTGCACTGCGGCATGCCAACGTAAGTGTATCTTTACATTTTGCCATTTTTCTGAACATTGAATGATAGTTGAAGCATTTACAGTATATGTACATTACATGCCATGCATGATTCTTGGAAACTTCCACTCTTCGCACGTTCCGGGGGGGGGGGGGTAATCGAACTTCTCACTGCGATGCACCCAATGTCCGTCCGTTCATTGAGCGACGGTGTGCAGGCAGCCAGTTGTGCTCGAAGCTTACAAACAGTATACATACACGAGGGCTTTTTGACCAAGGGTTGGAAAAAATTTCAAGCAAATTTTTTCCCAAAATTTAAAACACAAATTTTCAAAAGTCTCGGATACGGTGAGATTGGTTCAAATTTGCGTAAAAACGCGCAAAAACGCGAAAAATACACCTTTAATTGACAAGTCACTTTTATTACTTGGTTTGCATCACTTACGAAGGGTGTTTGGGTCATATCGGTGCGATCCAACAGCCTGTAGCTGATATGGACCGATGATTGTTGCTCCGTAGTATCAAACACTACAGTTTGTGGTCGAATAAGCGAGATTTACTCATAAACCACCCAGAATTCCAGTGAGTCCCACTTTTCATAAACCACAGAAATCAGACAATAAGCTGCAGAAGCACTTGTTGGGTCGCTTTATCAGTCGTATCGTATCTGACTGACCCGATGGGATATAACATCGAAGTACAACGCACGTACATGACACTATGACTTATGTGCCACGAGAAGGTACAATAACATCTTCAGTTTTAGGCGTCCAAAAGTGACCCTGTGAAGAAAAGTCTTCGACCGTTATAAAAAAAATGACAAAACATAACCCCCAAAAGGAGCATTTAGGACGTTTTAGATTTCGTTTCCCCGAAACTTTTTTAAAAGAAAAAATTTCAAAAACCTTTTTTTGCCCTACCCTGTTTCGACCCCGATGCCGAGAAAAGTGCATGCCGAATCCCAATCTCGAATCTTGTATATTTTTTAGCCAATTTGATTGCGTCCCTTGGGGTGATGCTTCTTTGAGACCAACGTCTACTTAGATATTTAGAAACAAGTAATTTAAGCAAATGAGCACCATTTTGGCTGATATTAATGTCGCCGTCGTCAATTCGACCCCAATACCGTGTCTGTGTTTCTCGCGCTCATTCAGGGTTGCTTGAGATGATGATTTGAATAGGCGACCAAACATTTGGCCCCCTCCCCCACTGACGTTATACTTCGAAAACTTTCACCGGGCGAGTTAATCATGGCGTAGTCGAACTATATCAACCATATCAAATATGTATCTTCAGCCAACCAATGTCGGCCGATGATTGCGGTGGGCGAGGGACTGCTAGCAGCCAGTGCGATCGAGGCGTATGATCTATTCAATCCATGCGAATGCAAGGATCTTGCTGTTGGGTTGACACTGGATCGAGGCATGGTTCGGAACACACACACACACACACACACACACACACACACACACACACACACACACACACACACACACACACACACACACACACACACACACACACACACACACACACACACACACACACACACACACACACACACACACACACACACACACACACACACACACACACACACACACACACACACACACACACACACACACACACACACACACACACACACACACACACACACACACACACAATTGATGGCATGCATTATACTTACCTGCATCCCTAAACCGAAACAAGCGACTGATGCTTACTCATTTACAAAGGTGTGTGCCGATGATAACATCATGGTGGTCGTCGACGAAGGTGGTACGGAACACCTGAAAGGCGCTGGAGAACAAGCGACGATCAATTGCGGGGACGGTATTTGGACGATCAGCACGTCTAGCGGTTCGTCACCACAACCGATACAAACCACCAACGACGGAATCGTTGAGATCGAATGTCGTGCACCAGCCTGCCCTGCGTGCGCCAGTAAGTGGCAATAATCTACTTTTTGCACTTTGGGTGACATTCACGAAACGATGGAGTGGAGAGTTGAGTTGAAAGCTCAGTGGGACGGTCAGTGGAGAAAGTTCGGGTATCCGCGAATTGGCCGAGAAAATGTTCCGACGATTGGATATATGTATACAGTAAGACCACATTGTGAGCACAACTATAGGTGGTCCACCATCGGTATAGACTTGCGTATGAATATACCGATGGCATCGATCGGCAAACTTTGCCTCAACTCTCCACTTTTTAGCGCAAAATTTGTTGTGGTCTTATTCCCAGTCATTGGTGGTACCCCTGACGATGGCCGTTGATTTTTAGGGTAAGTCACCTGGCTGGGAGATGTTGCAAAAACATTCAGAGAACAGCTCAACTCTCCACTCCACCGTTTCGTGAATACCACCCTATCAGGTACATATGTATAGTAGATTTCTTAATTTACTGCCGTGTAGTCAAATTCGCCCCATAATTAGTGTTGGCGTCAGAACCCCCAAACGCTAACCACGCGCAGTTCTGAAACGTTGCGCACACGCGCCTGGCTGCGGCTGGCAAGCTGCGTTTGTGTTAGTTGTCTGAATGTTTCAAAGGTCATTTTCGGGTTTATATCTTGACGTTAACTGCGGGGCGTACCTCACTGCACGGCAGCGAATTGGAAAGTTTACTTTTCATTTAGTTGTTTCTGGTGCTTGTTCATTTATAACGTCTGATGAATAAATCACGCCTTGGTGATGAGCTACACCAGCAAAAGGATCCTTCTTATGCAACGTGCAAATGTCATCATTTTTACTAAATACGAAGCATTCCAGCTCAATTTGCTGAAGGGTTCAATTGATGAGGGTTGAGAGATGGCTTCTAAAACGAGCTAACTTGTTTTTGTCATGTTCTGTATTTTTTGGAGCAGAAACTCAATTTGCTGGAAATGCTGCCATCAATTTGCAGGCAATGAGTGCCCAGCGTTCCTAGCCGTCGGTCAGAATGGGGACGCATCACTACTGGCTGCTAACTGGGACACCGTCAACCCGTTCAATCCATGCGTATGCTACCCGTCAGTGACGGGCACTGTTACGGAGAGTCAGTATACAGCCATCACGCCGACCGATGTGTGCACGGAGGTCATGTTCATTAACAATGGTCAGTCACACTGACGTATGATAAAGCTTACCAACTGACACCTATGGTGCACGTTTAGTCGTGTTTGTGCTTGTGTAAGGCCACCCATCGGCTCGTGGCACATTTTACATGCCACACACGCCCGTGCAGCAGCTCCCACACATTTTCTGAACAAAATATAACGTTTGAGCAAGTGGCACACCTTGGTGATCACTTTTAACAAAGTTACTCAACACAACGCTTTCTGGAGGAACTTCAAAATTTGGTGTTGTTGCCAATTGCAACTTGCAATGGACAACTGTGGAGAAAAAATGCGGTTATCCGAAAGAGAAAGGTCTTTTGGTTACAGAGCGTTGTGACGGGTGCATCCCCTGACTACATTCCTGATAAGATTAGTCAAGCGGGGGGGCTAGCTTGGTGCTCAGCGCCCGTTATGAGCTATTGGAATATTCCCACAGCAGGCATCGGGCGGTTGTTTAAGCATTGAGTTGCGCTTACGCTTAGGTGCCCATTTAGGTTTTGGCGTACACATAGGCATATGCTTTAAAACATCAGAACACCCAAGTTGCTGCGGGTCTGAAACATTTTACTGACTGCGTTCTTTGTGTGTAATTTACGATTTACGATTCAGGAGAAGAATTTGACCAATTCTTATAAAGTCATTGTGCGACCAATACCTACATTTAAGCTCAAGCACAAGCCTGGAACAAGCAAACCCCAAATCACCACCCGGGACGAGCGGGGCGCCAACTCGCGCCCTGCCAGGCCAGCGATACACAAGGAGGAGCAGGCCCAGGCGCATATGTGTTCTGTTACCAAGAGGACGACACGAGCGCAGCCTGGAAAGTCACTGTGACTTCAGGTGTCGATCTTCTGCTGGTCACCACGGATGATGGCATCGTGATAAGCTAAATGTCGTCAGTTTAGATGCATAATCTTGATGTTGGTCGCCTTTATCAACGAATATAATGTTTTGCGAGAACACGCATATGCTAATTCTGGTTCTTTTTATTTTTGCTAAGTTTCCCCCTTTCGTTTGAGCTCGTTTGGATATTGTCCAGTCAAGATTACGAACGCACACCATCTCTGCTTTGCGATTTCTTCTGCGGTGTTCGAATTTTTCGTTACTGTTCATGGGCTTGGTGTAAAATTGTTTTATTATGCCACACGGTCATCGGTTGCTGCAGTTCATTTTTCTTTCATGTAAGTAATGGAAACAGCTTGAATAAACGACGCCGCGAACACCATCGGTTTTCCCTTCATGCGTAACTTGAACGGTGACCAACTAGCTTTCTCACGATACACCTACCGTATGTCAAATGAAAATATTACCGACACCAAACACGACGCGCAAAAATCGCTTGAGAACCAAAGCAACAGATGCAAGTATCGGACGCAATCGCCACCCACGCACTTTTTGTGTGGACATGGAAACATGGTCGCATTCAGTAAGCCAACAGACACAAACCTAGAACCAATCGCAAGCATCTGAGCAGAATTTAAATTTCTCAAATTGAAAAATTGAATTCACCAAGCAGTTGACAAGCAACGACAATGGCATTAATATTGATGTTAGCTCTAATCTCTCTGTGCAGCATGATGCATCCAGCAATGGTGGCAAGAGTTAAAGGTTCGCCATAAAGACAAACTACGCCAACACGAGCCCGATTTTGGAGATGGGCTTACCAAAACAAATAGAAAGAGAAAAATCAACATGCCCCATGTTGTATGTTACAACGTGTACATTTCCCTAATTAGCAGCCACTGTTCACTAATCTGCCACCTCGGAAACCACCGCTCGTGTTGACGTAGTGTTACTATATATTGCCATATACTCATAACTGACTTATATTACCAGTCCGAGTCTCACGTCGGTTGGTTGTTATTCGCCGAATTTCATTTGGCGCTTCTAGCGCACAAAAGCAACAATGAGTCTTTAACAGGACCTTACTTGTCAACTGCCTACTTCTGAGCCAGGGTGTCAAAAAGACGAGCTTGTGCTAACGCCCAATGCTATTGCTTGCTCCAGATTCGAGCTGGAACGATCGAACCAATTGCCCATGTATGGTGACGCTACGCCAACACCAGCCCAATTTCACAGAGGTGCTAGATTGGTGAAACATTTCATACGTGGTTGCTCTTGATGGAAAATGTTACACGTTGTGAAAACAACGAGCATCATTGAGGATTTTCTCTCTTTTCTTTTGGTTTTGCTCGTGCACCAGCTTTGAAATCGGGATTTTGTTGGCGTCATATTGCCTTTAACATACATTATTGGTTTTTGCGCGTTTTTACTTATCATATTTTGTGCGTGACGCAAAGCAATTGGTAAGCTTTACAGTATTTCAATCGCGCCATCCTCGCATGCGGAAAGGTGCCGGATTAGCCGTTTGGGCGAACAATGAAATGGGCGAATATATACCCGATTATTGACTATTGCATTGCGGATTACGAAAGCAGACGTACGCGGCTCGCAGACGAGCGGTGGCTGCAAACCAGGTCCAATCGCACGATCACTTAATTAGGCATAAAAGCTATGTATGATGGTAATGCCAGAATACGTTCCCCAGCTCATGCGACGGTGTCAGTCCGGGCACAGGTTCAGGCCCGGCCATTCAGGCGGCCTGGGCTGG
>JASAMV010001283.1:0-11923 GCA_030248065.1 Rhynchonema sp. JSB1_4
CGTTCAGTTACGTATCTGGGACAGAGGCATTGAGTAATGTTTCTAGATTCCCATATATGTAGCTACCGAACCAAAGCACAAAGCTAATACCACATGTGGCGACGCAAAAACGAGATATAAAGATAAAAACTTCAACCAACAGTGTTCGGATCAATATATGACATGACAAGTTTTCGTTGTCCGACCCGTACATCCACACTGGTGCTGGGCCGGGGATAATCGGACACACAGCGATCCAAATGCACAAAGCCGTAGCTGGACTGTGTTTGACACAGCTGGACATACTGGAATGCAAGTGATTAATTTCTCTTATCTTTTACTCGAAATCGAATGGAAGAGAAAGCACCGACGTACCTGTTTGCACGACTGTTGCTGTTGCAGCGATCGCAGTCGTTGCAAGACATTCGCTGGCACTTCCAACAGGCCACAGTTAACATGCCAGGAAGCGTGCGCAAACAATACCTTGGTGGCGCCCGTGTCGTCCAACAAACGTTGCTCGATTGTTAAGTCCCAGCAGCTGTGTGAGAAAAAGACCAACTTTCGCACTTTTAAAAGCACCTCGATGCGTTCAAAACACTGATGACGGGTCGGTCGGGCGCACAGTCTGTTCGCATGCACATTTTATGCGGATGCGCAGTCGACCCTCTTTATATTGACACGTCAGGGGCTAGGGCCCGACTGTTTCAGTCGCACAAAAAGAATATTCATCTCACAGCGAGAGCAAACTGCATTTAGATATCATTGAATGCCACATTGTATTTTTTACGACAAACTGGGCAAGGCGAAACAGATCAAACGGCACTCACCATTTCTGAATAATTATCCTAAGATCATTCGAACGTCCAGCTTCGTTGCACGCATCTTTCAACAGCTGCAACGCCACCCACGGCGACTCGTAGTCTTGTAGCCATTTTAGATCTGAGAAAAATGCGATAAATGTTCCAAAAAATCAATTCATATAAGCTTTTTTGGCTAAAACTGCTCACAGCTGCAGCTCCGCATTCCGTATTGGTATTGGGTATTGGTCTTAGTATTGGTTTGGTATTGGGTTTTTGGTCTGGTATTGGGTTGGTATTCTGTTTGGTATTGGGTTTTGAGTCAGGTATTGGGTTTGGTATTGGTTTGGTTTTGGGTTTTTCTGGATTAGTATTGGGTATTGGTTTTGACCCAATACCTGGGCAAACCCAATACCAATACCCAATACCAATACCAGGCCAGCTTCAATACCAATACCCAATACCAGAATTAGACCCAATACCAATATCAAACACTGGTATTGGTATTGGTATTGGGTGGTATTGGTATTGGGTATTGGGTATTGTGCCCACCCATAGAATAAATGCGATTACAAGTGAAAAAAAAACATCCTTTCAAACCCCTTTTTAGAGGTTTTTGGGGGTATTTTTGGGAACCCCAATCCAATACACAATACCCAATATCAGGCCCACACCCAATACCCAATACCGATTACCGGCACCCAATACCTGGTATTGGGTAATTGGGTATTGGGTACCCAATACCAGGTATTGGGTCTTGGGTCTTATGTGATATTGGGTATTGGGTATTGCCCCCATGCCTAATGCACAACAACCACATCCTAACACTTTCCGCCCACGAAAGCAACCAGAAGGTTTTTCGTTTGATCTTTTCACCTTGAAGCCAACATTTGACAACAAGTTTTGAACTGCAAGAAATTTGGCGAAAAAAATCATTTGCGGTGCTTTTCATTTTAGCGTGTTGCTCTCGAGTCGGCGCACCGACGACCAATTATTTATTTACCAGTCTCTCAATCGTCGTGCAATAATCACCAATTCCATACAAAAAATGTCGTCAACCAAACATTCCACGATCGTGCCGAGTCTGCCTCCCTTGATCTCACACGGTCTGCCGCGAACGCTGCAAACGCTGGCCACCAAAGACATGCCCACCTGTTTGGTCGCCGCGCTGAAAGTGTGCTTTCGCGACGGCGCTGGGTCGGGGTTCATGTTCAACAAACATCTCCGACCTGACTGGTGGCCGGAAGATCTTGAATGGCGCAACGATTTCATGGTGATTTTGTTTATTTAATTTTATTCACCCAGATTGTGTCGGTAACAGGGCCGCTTCCGTTTACCTCTGCAAAAAATTCCTTCCCCTTCGCACCTGAAAACCGCATTCCCGTTCGCCTCTGCGAAAATTCGTTCCGTTCATTTCTGAACAAAACTGTCTCGGTTACCTCTTCAAAATTTCTTTCCCACTTCTAGAGACCCTTTTAACGTTCTCCTGTGCAAAAATTCCTTCCCGTTCACCCCTGAAAGTCTCTTTCCCTGTCACTTTCGAAAAATTTTCTTCCTGTTCACTGCTGAAAACCCATTTCCCCCTCAAAAAATTCCTTCGCGTGTCACCTGTTGACTCATTTCGCTTTCACAATATGCAAAAATTCCTTCCCGCTCACCTGTGAAAGCCCCTTTCCCGTTGACCTCAGAAAGCGCGTTTTTTGTTCACCTTTGAAAAACTCTTTCCCGTTCCTCTCTGAAAAAAATGTTGAAGACACACAGAAAAGCTTGGTTCCTGTTTTAGCAGAATAGAAAACAATGAAATGTAGCGATAACAGCACGTACGATAATATGAACATGCCTATACTTGCAGCTGCGGGCCGGAAAAATCCGTTTTTTTCGAGAAAAAAACCGAAAAAACCAGTTTTTTTCCGAGGCCCGGAAAATACGTTTTTATTTTTCTGGAAATTTTTCCAAGTGGCAACTTTTGGAAAAAAACGGTTTTTTTCAAAAATTTCCGAGATATGTTCTCAGGTTGCGAGAGTATGTTGTCAAAACCAATGTAAATCGATACCAAACAGCTCAAAATGAGCACTTTCTAATCTCCAAATGAATTTTTAGCCTGTTTCAGGCTATTTCCCGACGAAATTTTCTCCAAAATAGGCGTTTTTGGACCATGGGTATCCTTAAAGGGGGCGCGACATTATTTATTTTTTTCACGATACCCGCCTGATTTTTATGTCGGAAATTGAAACAACATCCGAAGGAACATGTCTTACAAAGACACCAACATCTGCCCCGCCTTGTTTTCATCATGAAAATCACGCCCGAACATCGAATGTCAGGAACAAAAGTAAGTTTGCTGTAGTCGCTCGGCCGCTTGAAAATTGCAAGGCATCGAGCTCAAAAAATGTGATATGGACTGGGCGCTTATGTAATATTTGCGAAACATTTCCGTTGCCACAGAAATTGCAACGTCGCACAGGTGCTTGGAGCTGGTTGCCGGAAAAATGTTTCGCAAATATTACATAAGCTCCCAGTCCATATCATAATTTTTGAGCTCGATGCCTGATTTTCAAGCAGCCGAGCGACTACAGCAAACTTACTTTTGTTCCTGACATTCGATGTTCGGGAGTGATTTTCATGCTGAAAACAGCGCGGGTCAATGTTGTTGTCTTTGTAAGACATGTTCCTTCGGATGTCGTCTTTCAATTTCTGACATAAAATCAGGCGGTTTATAGTGAAAAATAATAATGTCGTGGCCCCTTTAAGTACTGGAAAAATATTTGGAAAAAAATGGTTTTTTTTTCGAAAAAAACGGGTTTTTTTTTCAAAAATATATTTTGCGGAAAAATACGCAAGTATAAGCATGCCCCAAGAAACCTAAAAAGACCCCCGGAATATACAGCCAACGAGAATACGTCCATTTAGGGTTTTACGTACTGACCGACTGCAAAAAAAACGGAAAACAGTAAAAAAATACAAAACTTTACACAGGTGATCGCGAATCGATCGTTCAACGGCGCGTTCAACAGCCGTTCTCTGTATTCGCACGTGTTGACCGTCTGCTACGTCCACCATCGTCAGGAGGACACCCTTCGACTATTCGAGATCCGTCCCGGTCAGCCCCCATTCTTTCGCGTGATCAAAGCCGGCCAGGGCGTCTGGGATCTGTACAGTCTCACCAGCGGCCGGCTGGTCTGGAAGATCCCGAGCGAACATCTGGTCACCCCGATTGTAGCGTTGGAGACTCAGATATACGAAATGCTGCCGGCCGCAATGCGACGCAGCGCCAGTGTGTTCGCGTCAACGTCGGCGGACAGGAGAAGGACCGAGAAACGACCGGCGATTTATAGCGACGATCTCGATCTCGACCGCTCGGCGCGCGACCGAAGCGAGACGCCCGACCGCCGGCAATCGATGCTCAAGATGAACTTCAACCCGATGATGGTTTGCGCTCGGTCGAGCTACAAAGCCGAATGTGTGCATTGTCGTCGATGCTTTACGACCAACAAAATCGACCTCGTTTTGCACGAACGCACCTGCGTCAGCAAAAAACCGTCAAAGCCGAAATATTGCCAGAAAGAGTTGAGGACTCGAAAAACTCGACGACTCCGCCCGAAAACCAATCAGACGGTCTCAAAAGTCCCAAATATACCGAAAGCCGACTACCTGGCGTTGCTCGGTCTTGTGCCGAAAGTCGAAGTGCCGAAAGCGACCGAAACCTTCCGAATCGAGTCGACCAGCGCCAAACCGGTGTGTCTGCATCGGCTGCCGGTGACGTCAAGAATGGGTAATTCAATCTACGATCGGGCGGACATTGCCGAGGACCAGGCGTTCGACCGAGGTCTCCTGGATGACCGAGGTTGGCGATTTTCGTTTTTAAACCCTGCTCTAATAGAAAACGCCCAAAGCATGCCTGCTAATTGCTCCACAAAACTGGGTGGGCCAGAAAATTAGTTTGGTTAAAATTGATCAAATCAAGCTGGTGGCGTTTCGCCTGAGAGATTTTCTAAATCCATCGAGTTTGATTTTCAACATTCTAAAATTTAATTTTCTGGTTCTGCCAGTTTTGTTTTGTCCCGATTTTTTTCATTAACTCTACCAGTTTTGTATGTTAATTTTACTGATTTCGCTCCCGGGTTGAACAGAGCTAGTCTGGTCACGGCGAGCAGAGCACGATTCCATTCGCATTTCCTAATATTTTACATGCATAAAAACATGGACTCGTAGGCATTGTGTCCGGTCTCACCAACGAGTCATTGACGCTGGGCGTGTCGAACGATTTCGAACATCCAACGGATCGTGATCGAATCGGTGCGTTTGGGAGATCGGACTTTCGATATCGATATATGAGACAACGTCTGTGCGAGCGATGGGTGCGTGCGTTGGCCAAACGATGCACTCGGAGGCACGGATGGATACGGATTAATGAACGTCGGTTTGGGGAAGTCTTCATTTTGATATTTCTTCTGGTCGTCTTATTTTTTTTCAATGCCACCCCAGGCAGTCGCCGGCACTGATTGAGATTCGCTCTCCTTATTCGTTTGTGCACACAGTAGGAAGCTGAACAAATTTGTGGGGACACAGATACAATGAGGACGAGAATTTTTCACAATAGCTTCTGGGATTTCTTGTCATGTAAGGCTGCTTCTCTGCTGGTCTGTGTGGTTCGTGGTCTTGAGGACTCCCACTTTTTTCAAAGTTTAGAAAACGCAGCCCAGTGGTGTTTTTAATTTTTTTATTAAAAAATTTTTTAAAGAAAGAATTTCGTTCCAAAGGTTGATAAAAAAGTTAATAATTCCACATTCAAAAATTCTCGATTTTTCGGCTCTTACAGTGCTTTTTTGCCGCTGTTGTCGCCGACGTCGTCTGACGCTATACCATTGCTGTTTTGTGTACCATAAACGTTGTGAGGTGGAAAATTTTGACCTGTTTTTGGCTTCAGCGTTCACCTGAAACTCACATGCAGTATGAGCGAGGAAGAACTACCATCAAAAGAAGGCATTCGAAAAGAAGGCACTCGTCTATCATTTTTCAGGCGCTCGAAAGCTGGCGATTGAAGCTGCCGAGCGCAAGCGTCTACTCGAGGTTGCAAGACGCAAGGAAGCCGAGGTCAAAGCAGCTGCAACGGCAGCGGCACAAAAGCTCAAGAACAGCAGCAGGAACAACGAATTGCACATTCAACGATGTTTCGTCGTGGTCGAAGATCTTCCTGAGAGTTCAGATGAAGCAATCGTGGAATCGGAACCTGCTATTCAGCGATCAACTGGCGACGAATTGAAAAAATCGACCGAGAATCGAAGCACAAAATCGCTCGTTGTCAATTCCACTTTGGCGCACAAGTCTGTCAATCGAACAACCGTGCCCATTAATGGCACGAGTCTGATCGGACTGCGAAAGTCGGCCAAACGCTGTCAGGCGGCCATCACCAAACACTACCAGATCGTCAATATTGGTTGGTGTCTTGGCGTGGGGTATTTCACTATTTCTTGTGGACAGACACGACCCTCTGTCCAAACTTAGTGCATTTGCTTAGCTGCTGTGGGAGTATTGGTTTTTCTGCTGATGGCTACGTTTTTGTCACGCGTGCGCCCGTGAAGCCTTCAATTCTACCTGGGAATGTCAAATTAACCGCCTCACTGGAGATATACGGGGCTTATTCGGAAGATTTCTCGAAGAGCCCCCCATCTACGGTCATTTTCAACGATGTTTCACATGCTGATGCATTGTGGGGCATATTTGTGTGTGCACTACACTGTCGTCGTGGCTGAAGTTCGTGTGGTACGATAGTATGACAAGCACTGAAAATACTGCCATTCAACTTTCACAAACACCTAAATTTGCGACAACAACAATATTGTCAATATGTGCCCGTTTCCAGAGGATTCACCTGACACCGAATCTGATTATGAAGATCCCCGTCGGCCGAACGCAGCACCAACGAGCACGAGTGTTGTCAAGTCGATAATAAAAACATCGAAAACCTGCTCGATCCATCATGATCAGGGAAGGGCAGTGGTGGCACCTGTTTCAAACAAACAAACTGTCGCGCGACAGCATGCGGTCAGAATGAACGGAATTCGGACTCGCAGTAAATATCAGATGAGAATCAGATCGAGTTTACGGGTTTGATTGCATACAGCGGATCTTATATCTTGATAAAAGTATGTCAACTACACAATATATATTTTGAAAATAGTTTGTGTACAGTGTACTGAATTATATTCATGTGATTTATCATTTTTACCACATTGTGGAGAGGTCTCTCCTTCCTTCCCGTTGGAAAACTACGCGTGTTTTAATGTATATATGTGTCACTCGATAACTCATGGTTTGTTGGCGAGCTTTCACGTCAGAATGTATAATTTTTTCATCTGGTGTTTTGAACCAAGTATAACCGGAATTCTATGCTGTGACGCACCGGAAAGGCAACACACACATCTCTCTTTTTGTGTCATTACATACGTACGCCCAGAGACGGAATAATTTTATCGATTTATGAACAATGAACTATGCATACTCGAAAAAGAATAGGAACACAAAGCGCTGAGAGAGAGGTAGACAAGGTTTAGTTTTTATCATGAGCGCATTTCGCAAAAGCCTCCGAGAGGCGAGGTTACATCCCAAAAACACAGCAAAATAAAACGACACTGGTCAGAAAAATCGAAATTCTAAACATCAGGTATGACACCAGAGCGGACATGAGCATTGATCAACCAGCCAATCAAAAGTGAACAAAATTGAAAACCAACCAGCAAATTTCGAACACAAACGACAGCGGTTGAATGCATTTTTAGTGTAGAACATTGTGGGGTGGATTGAACTGTCGCTCCTTTTTACAGGCAGGGATGAAGATCGCGAAATCTATGCGAAGCCAAAGTTTAAGAGCGAGCGCCATCCCAATACCTAATAGTGATGCGACCAGTATTATACTCATCAATCAACCAACATTTCATCGTCAGTCACGATGGCCAGGTATGGCGAAACCAGCACACGTTGGGTTGTGCCCCCACAGCCAGGTACCGTTGTCACCATTGCATGACCGGACGGTCGAACTTCGGGACACACGAACCGTGCCTGGAGTTGGCGGTCATTATGGTGCATTCACACGAGATGTCCTGACGCACCACCCGTTTGTGAGAGAAAACAAGACGGACAAATTGTCAATGCACAACACCGGTCGTCAACTCAGCCCGATGTCATGGTGATATTTCATTTCGCTCATTTGGGGGTTTGGCCTGGCTGCATTGGTTGACCATTTGCGTTGACGTCTGAACAATAAATTTCGGTCCGAAGATGAATTAGAGGGTAGCTAACTGCTCGTCTGTCATTTTTCGCTAGAGCCATAGTGCAAAGAATTGAAGTGCACTATGTTAATGAAATCATGTCGCAAGGTTTTCATTCGCATTTATTTGTTTACGAAAGAAACGCAACAGCGTGAGAATTCAACACATCGGATGTCAGAAAATTGTTGGCGAAAGTAAAATAACCATCCACAACCACAGCTACAATTGTTTGGGACTATTTTGTGTATACATATATGGACGGTATAGTAAATTTCTAATTTCGTTGCCTCACGCATTCTTACGGACGCAGGGAAACTCCCGTTCGAAGTCGAAGCAGGCAACAAGCTCAACACCACAGTCAACAAGCCACGCAACTGACACACACAGCTTGTGTGACTGAAACATTCGAAACGCACACGAGCCAGCTGCGTGGCTTGTCGACTGTGCGTGTTGAGTATGTTGCCTGCCTCGACTTCGAACGGGAGTTTTCCCGCGTCTGTAAGAATACATGAGGCAACGAAATTAGAAATTTACTATATAACTGAAAAAAGCACAACACAAAACGGGAAAATCTGGCACACGGGATAATGATCTTTTCAGCATCCAAAAACTTAGAAAGTGCTAGGCGCAGTAATAATCATATCGGTACTGAAATGTGACTGTGTTTTTGTGCATGGACTATACGCGTACGATCACTTATCATTGGTAGTCAAATATTGAATATTTACGAATAATAGTCTCAACAACG
This sequence comes from Rhynchonema sp. JSB1_4, assembly GCA_030248065.1. Lineage (NCBI taxonomy): Eukaryota > Metazoa > Nematoda > Chromadorea > Monhysterida > Xyalidae > Rhynchonema > Rhynchonema sp. JSB1_4. Next base: position 8,793 of record JASAMV010001283.1, read on the forward strand.
GATATTTTTCTGAAATATTCAACAAATGAAACCAAAATATAAACTCAATGTATACATGCATGACATGGCATGTGTAATTCGACATGGCAGTTGGCAATCTGAAAACCACAACACAGTGAAAAAAGTTTCTGTGTCTGCATAATATATAAATACTGATGTTTCACAATTCTACTGAGCTGACCCGGTGATGTTTCACCCATCCTTTATATGTATATACAATCGCATTATTTAGCAATGGCTTCAATATCCATAATGAGATCGTTGGCTTCGCACTTTGTGCCGGCTTTCATGTGGATTTTCTTGACGATTCCGGTCATCGGCGAGTCGATTGACATCTCCATTTTCATGGCCGACAAAACGGCGAGCGATTCTGGATGAGAAATAATATGAAAATTAGGGTAGACCTCATGGGGGTTCGCCTTTTTGAAAAAAGTGCTCAATATAAATAGAGATCACAGGCGATATCAAACTTGGTGACCTGGCCTTGGTCATCTTGAGTATTTACATTGAAGTGCATCTCCAGCTTCACTGACGAGACAAAATGAACAAGTCATATGACTCAAAAGCAAGACGGCACCGGGCCGGATAAGCAAGGTTGCTGCGGATAACAATCTCTTTTCTAAATAAGACCGCCGGCACTAAGAAGTATGTACGGGACTGGCAATGTAAGTTCTAACGTTGGAACGACAACGAAACTTAGAACTAACGTTTCGGTTTGACTTCGTCCCCTTCCTTCACTTTCAGCTCAATGACCTGCCCTGGCATCGGCGCACCAATCGAACCCTTCACACCCGCCAGCGCTTTCGGATGTTTCACGACGTTCTGTGAATATGCTGAGATATAAAAATTTATAGGCTATGAAAACTAATTCGCCTCATTGTAATTTTCATAAAATATGATAAAGGAGTTTAGATTTTGTGTGCGTGTTTATCAGCAACTGACCAATAACCGATGGGCGTGCATGATAACAAGCTATTGGTCGCACAATGACTATATAAGAATTGGTCAAATTTTTTTCCTGAATCGTGAAGAGGGAAAGTGACGGGGCAATGACGTTGCGTTGCGTGATCACACACAAAACACGTAGTAAAGAGAATGTTTCAGACCTGCGGCAACGTGGTTGATCTGCCAGATTATATTTAGCTGTAAATGTTTTGTCAAAAATACAAGTAGCACAGTGGTTAAGGTTGAACCTGAAGATCAGGGTAGATGAATTCTGATTTAGTCATTGTGCGACCAATACACAGGATGACAAACCAAGCACGCTCCGCGTTCAATGTCAGTCGCTCAGTACCCAGAGCTCGGTACCAGCGGACTTGATAACAATGATCTGACAACGCATGTGCTAAGCCTCTGTTTTTGGTCTGTCAATGTAAACCTCAAACGCAGTTCGAAGCCTAAGTCTATCCCACATCCGCCCTAACCTTAGTGGCTTCCTTATCCTCGACCAATATGGCCCTCAATTGTCCATTCAACTCAATGAACACTTCGCGCATACCGCCCGGTCGCAAATCGCCCTCAGCCAACATGGTCACCGACAGCACCTTGCCTCGTTCGAGATCCACCTTGATCAATCAGGGTGTATTAGGGTGGAGACAGGGAATCTTGAATTTTCTGGGTTTTTTTGTTACAGTCTATACCCCAGTTTTTAATGAGATGATTGGAGCCTGGCATTGGTCACCGCATTTGTCACTGTAAAGAATATTCAGTTGCACATATAATGGTACAAGGTATGTATACCTAAAGTGGTAGACAGGATAATGGTTAATTGGGAACCAAAGGTGTTGGTCACTAGAGAGAGTTTTACTGTGTGGAGATGTGTGGAGAGTTATTATGACTAATCTGGACTGTATCTGTATCCGTGCGTAGTATAGTAACGGGAGTGTTTCGGAAAAGAGGTATCCATACTAACCATGGGCATGACAACAATGACAAAATTGCATTGCGTTCTACTGGTTTTGACAAAAACAATGGCCATTTTCATCAAAAGTCCACTGGCTCGCCGAAAAACAAGCCAGAAGTACGAAAAGAAACATGTTCAAGAACCCAAACGAAACTGAAACATCGGCCAGCCAACCTCAATACTTTCGCCATTGTCCAACCCAACCAGGAACGGTCGCGTTGGTATCTTGTCCACCGGGCCGTACTTGGCACGGAACACCTCGAACTCATTGAACACCGATGGGTACATTATGGATGACATCACGTCAACGTCCCTGAAGCAGGAAGGTTGGTCACGTGACCACTTCACACCTGCAGGAGTATCTATGTGCTGGAGGTTGTACTGTATAACTTCTCCAGTTTTGGGCTCTTGTGTGTCTGACACGATTGGAAGGGACACAGACACAATGAACAACACTTGCAGAGACGAGCGGTGCACAAGGTCATCGTCAGTGTCTCTTTCGGCTCGCGCAAAATTTGATGTCAGACAGCTGACAAAAAACACACACGTTCGGTGAAATAATTTTAATGGTGTGACTAAATGTCGAAAGGTTCGGCATTTAGGATAACTCGTGCTGCAGCTGTGTATTAGAACCGATGCGATCACCAACTGTCAAGTTTGACATCACATCCTACCAAAACGAGTAACGTCAATGGCACACCTCAATTTGCGTTCGTATTTCACTTCGAGATCGCGTTTGTGTTTCTGCCAATCCAACGGCGGCAGATGCAGTCCCGGTCGGTCGTTCATCGGTTTCTTGCCGCGCAACACACGCGTGCGAAGTGGCTCCGGGAAACCATAGGGAGGCTGGCCGATCAGACCTGTATATGCAAGGGTAGGAACGCGGTGTTGGAGTCAAAGATGGAAATGTGTTTGCGAACGAATGCAACGCACGAATTTGTGTTCAACACATGAATTACAGTACGTGGTGTGTCTAGTGCGTCTTTCTTGACATTCTTGCTATCACGCCTCTAGTGGTGTACGCAATGTCGACCAGTGTGAATTTTTCAACTTTTGCGCTGATCGAAATTGGGCGAAATTAGTCGATCCCTTAATCTTTGATACCGAGGCACGACCAAGTTTGACATCGCCCTCGAGTCACGCGCTGCGCCATAAGCGTTTCAGCAGGGAAGCAGTTGTTTTTTTGTCGTGCATGCTCATGTGCACGGCACGATCGCTGTAAGCAAGC
>JASAMV010001285.1:0-18878 GCA_030248065.1 Rhynchonema sp. JSB1_4
CTCCACCGCAATCTATCGTAGACGTAACATGCTGGACAAGCGCGACCACGGGCACGCGACACAGTTGAGACAGAAGCGGGCGGCGTTCAGGGATAAATACCAGGAGGAACGGAACAAGGAGGTGGTCAGGGTTAGTGGTGGGCGAAATGGGGATTGGGAAGAAGTGGCTGTGACAAAGAACAAAATAATTGTGCAGGACGCCGAAACGCAACGCGAAACGGACAGCGAACGAGCGGATGTGGCAAAGGAACCGACCAAAACCATACAAGACCCGGAGGAACGCGTGTGGAAACCATTGGGATGAGAGCTGGACAATGATCAAACCTGAACATAACCAACACTAGACCTACCCAGCAACATATTTAATGAGCAAACAATCAATTGACTGAACAACCCACCGAACTATTCTCTCTCCAAATTCCATCCTGATATACCAACCACGACGGCTTCTTCACATACAGTAAATTCAGATTCAAAATAAAATCTCCGAATTCTTGTCGTTCCACCTGTGCAGTCCTGCTGTTCGTGTTCCATTGGACGACAAACGTCAACAACACATCAAATAGATCGGGTGATAATGATCCGATCAGGTTGTACATCGCATGGTCGTCTTGCCTTGATGATTCAGGCTCCCTGCCCGTTCCGTACATGACATCGCGCAGAATGTTGAGGGCGGAAAGCGGTCGATTGAGTTGTAGGGATAGGCATAGGGCACCGCGGTGACTGAAATTAATCGGGTTGGTCTCCTATCATGTTTTTGTCTTTTTTTATCCGCATCTAACTTGGTGATGGCCCATTATTGCCTATTCACGTGACTTTTTGCATCGATAATGTTCTTAGACTTATGCTATGCCACTATATTCAAGAAAATTAACAGTTATTGTAATTGGACAGGTGGCACAGCTTTTCTTCTCTATTCAAAATTTGGTGCCAAACACAAAACCCAAATAGCCATCAAAAGACCAATAACACTAAGTTTCTTTATCACCAAGCGAATTCATCAATTTATATTCCTGTACCACATTGACACTGCATTTGCTCATTGTTTGTCCTTATAGCACCAGCTCAGTGCAATACACCCACAGCAACACACGCGAGTCACCGCCGGTCGCCATACGACCAGTGCGAGCGTAATAGGCCAAGGCCCATTGCTCGATCACGAATGGATGAATATGTAGCATGATAGTTACATATAATGATGAAGCGCACCCAATGAAAACGCAAGCACTACTGCAACGACTAAGCTGGGAATGAGGCAAAGCAAGTTTTGTTTTGTATGTGTTTTGCGACAAGATTTTGCACGGGGCAACAACTGTCTAGCTTGTCGAAACGAGATGACCAGCTCGGTGGTAAAATACGGTCCACACAAGAAATTGGTTTTTCCTTTCCCGTAATCAAACCGTGGTCGCAGAAAGGTTGGTAGGCCTTGCTGCCTTTGTGGGTTGAAATCACCAAAAAATCAGGAAACATGCCAAACATATTTCAGAAACGAAACATCACCCGACCTTTTCGTCATGTGCCTCCCATGTGTTCATACATTCAGTCGTGCGAATGTTCCATAATTTCACCAGCCCACCGCTGTCACTTGATAGCAACTGGGCACCATTCGGCAGACAACAAACCTGATCGATGATGAATGAAACATTGCTTTTGTTCTGAATGCTTTAAAAGAGAAAATCACCAACTTTGAGCACAGCACACGCGTGACCCTCGAACGTACGCACACAGGATTGGTCGGACAAGGCGAATATGCGAACGTTGAAATCACCACAGGCCGTGATCAGCACCTGTGGGGTGTTCAGGCAGTTGCATTCAATAAATATGGATGAAATATAGAGGAGAATAGTCTCTGACCTGATCGGCAGGTGAGAATTTCAAATCCCACACTCCTCGTTTGTGCGAATGTGCAATCGTGGCAGCTGGCGTCAACTGATAGCTCGATTCACTCGAGTGCACAATGTGCCACAACTTCACCGTTTTGTCCAATGACCCAGTCGCCGCTAGTTCGTCGTTCGGTGAAACATCAACGCACGTGATGTCCTGAAACAAAACTTGACATGTGGGCGCAGAAACAGCTGATTCTCAGGTGACACGATCAGTTGTCAGTCATCATCGCCGGTAGAACTCGCATGAATCGTGCAAAATGATTGTATTGCAAAATAGACCACCTTCTCATGTGCCACGAGCGTGCACGCTGCCTTTAGGGTGCCAGTTGGCTGCTCACTCTTCTTGCCTGCACCAACAAGGCCAGTCACATCAACAGGCCACAACTTGAGTGTGGTGTCATATGATGTGGACAGAATGAAGGGCCGCATCTTTGTGTGTTTCGACCAACAAACGGCTGAGACGCTGTTCGTATGGCCAGTGCCGAGATAGATGCGGGTGACCTGAAATGAAAGTGACACAGCACAGCTTGTGAATACGTCAGACACTCGAGGTCCTCACCTTGACATTATCCTCTGCTTCATGCATGTGCCATACAGTAACTGTGTTGTCTTTGGCACCAGAAACGATCAACGTCGAATTAAGAGTCCACACGTCCACGGATAGCACCTGAAATTCGGTGAATATTGTTCAACTTATGCTCTTTTCTTGCAGCAAATACTAAAAAACCAACACTGCTTCTAAAAATCAACTCCCAAATGACATACCAAATCCGTGTGTCCATGCACTAATGTGCAGTGCAACGTGTTTGCATCGTATATTCGCAAATCCGGCGAGTTCGAAGCCACACACAGATATTGATGCAAACTGCCGAGGAAAGACTGCGAGAAAAATAAACTGGGAGCTGACAAATTCTCTCAATATCGAAAAAGCAAAGAATTCCCTTACCACATCGTGGATCTCATCATTGTGCCCGACCATCTGATGTTTCACGGTGAGTTTATAAGCGTCAACCATCAGAATATTATGATCTGTTGAAGACAAGCACATTCTCAACAGTCTAACAACGAATGAAAACCCGTTGTGAAAATAAACTGACCAGAAGTGACCACGCAATACGAACTACAGGCCTTACACGGCAAGACTTGGGTGATCGAAGTGGCCAAAGCAGCCTTGGTATCAGAATCGGTGGAGATGAGCGAAACTTCGTGCAGCTTGCGACCTGCGAGGAAAACAAGTTCACGATGAGACCAACGAAACCAAAACACGAAACAAAAATCCAAGCACCAATATCTGTCGTCTACTGACCATTCTCTACATTCCACAACCTCAACGTCGCATCAGCGCACGCAGATATGAACACGCTGTCTGATGTTTCACGCAGCTTTTTGTCCTCCAACGTTGCCAAATCGGGCAACACCGAAAAAACGGATGATTTCGGTCATTTATTTTGACATTGACAGGAATACAAAAGTTTTGTAAGTCAACAACCAACCAAAACTTGCGCGAAACACTCCACACTTTCAAACAACGGCCATGTTTTTTGTTTGGTGTACGATGCCGGATCACCAGTCTCCTGATTGGTTGTCCACACGCTCATCGTCTGGTCACGTGACGTCGATACAAGACGTTGATTGGTTGATAGACATAATGAAGTCACTGCACTCGTGTGCGCATGTAGTTTGGCCTGGGATCGTAGGAAAGGAGTAATACGCGTAATGATCCATATCAAAAGTTGTGTTTTTGAAACATTTCAAAACATTCATCCGTGATTTGTATTTGAATTTCAAATGCACTTTGCACCAGGCACATCTTTACACTTTAGGCAAATGTGAAAATTCTGGGTTCCAATTACACCTCACAATAAAACCTTTTAGGTGCCATTTGCACGTGAAAGGCAAGGAAGCCCACCTTGAGCCGATCCCGAACGTCAGCCACCAGATCGTAGACCACAACATCGCCATTCTCAGTGCCAACCACTAACAACTGACTGTTATCATTGAACACCATCGCTGTGATTGGTGAGCCGGTGCTCTTCAGTTGATGTGTGCAATACTGAAGATGCACGTGCCAGATCTTCACCGAACTGTCTGCACTGCCTGGATCAGAGGGCATGCGACTTTTATTTGAAACTTGCATTTGGAATCGACAAATATAACCGGAACCTGTGGCCAACACAGATCTATCGTGTGAATACAACAAGCTTGTGATCGCAGATCGGTGCTGCGAACGCCAGGACCGATCGAGGGTCGCATCGACTTTGTCTGCAATGAAAACGAGAGGAGATGCCGAACGAGCTATTCGGAGTGGTGGGGTCACACGCCAACCACCTGTCATTTCTGTATATTTGCCATTATTGCATTATTTCAGTGAAGCATTCTCGCCGACTTCGTACCATCACAGAAAAATTCTTAATCCACTGCAACCTATAATCTGTTGATTACATTTCGACATAGTGTATAAGCCCCATTCAGCGATGTTTGGAGCGGGTTGGGTCGACGCCATTCTAAATGAATGTTTTCAATGTTTCACAGGCATTGCCAACTCAGGCAAAGACCGATTGAACATTGCTTGCTGCGTGGCGCAAAGACACGTGGCCTGTCATTGCACGACACCAACAATGTTCAACGGCTCTGCGCCTGAATTGCCAATGACTGAAACATTCAAAACATTCATTTAGAATGGCGTCGACCCAACCCGCTCCAAACATCGCTGAATGGGGCTTATACACTATGTCGAAATGTAATCAACAGACTATACCTTCCTCCAAGACCACCGTGTACGTCCTCAGCAACAGATTAGCATATGCCACAGCCAGTGTTGTACCCTCATTCTGTTGCACGACCGTCATACAGCTGACACAAGAATCGCTGTCGTCGTCGCCGATTTTGTGTCTGAATCAAGGCCACTGGTGAACATAAAGCTTATTTTGCTTCATTTAATGACTGAGCGACGGCACATTCGGTGCACTAATCAGCGTAGACGTTGCAGCACTTACTTCACTTGTCCATTGTGCAGGTCCAATATATTCACTTGTGCACCATGTGTTGTGAACAGCCAACGTCCATCTGAGGTGATCTGCAATACTGACCGAAGAATTATCTGGGATACCAGAATAACATACGTGATGAGAAAACTCACTTGACAAACGCCACCTGTATAAAAAGCATCAATGGAGGCAGACACGCGAAATTCTTCGGTTGTGGCTGTTTTTGACATCTTACAGAATTTTACTGCAAATAACAGACGTCAATGAAGAGCGTTTACAATGTTTCTGCAGTAAACAAAATATTTCACACGGTTTTCAACCGGTTCGCAAAAAAAGAGCGAAACGATCGATTGCTAACAGAACCTTTATTCAATTCAAATGGTACAACGCAAACTTGTAAGTAACAATAACACAGCCTAACAATCACTTGCAAACGTTATCAAGTGCAAACAGAATCCACAAAAGCATGAGAACAATGCAAAAAACCCTGAGATCATGCTGAGAAATTGACAAAAACCGAAGAACGGACCAGGCACGTCAAATAAAGCAATATTATCAACAAATTGAGCGACATTCGTCAAGGTAACACAAGTGTATGATGTACGACGACAACCTAAAGTAGCAAAAAGTGACAACCGCATCAAGACGTACTCCCCAAGAGCCAAAAAACTATTGCGACGTTTTTACATTGCCCACTCGTTTATACCATTCTATCGATTTCTTCACTGACGTTTCATACGTGTATTTCGGTTTGTATCCAAGGTAGGTCCGTGCACGTAGATCGTTGAAGAAAACCTAAGAATCAAAATGAAGGTCGCAATGATGAAGAAAGACAAACGTCCAGTGTATACTGCATAATTTGGAAATGTGTGAAGAAATGATAGAAATGTTCGATTCAAGCAAGAAACGAACAAAGAACCAACCCAATGATACATTGACCAATAGAAGTAATCAGCGCATGGCCACGATTGCATTGAGTCCGGTAACAGTGATCCCAGTGATTGAACACCACGATACATCCAGTAGAATGCAAGGAACGGCATCCTGTGACAAAGGGTAAAACCTTCATTCAGTTGCAAAACAATGGGACACTATGGAGTTTGATGACAGACTGTTGCTCTACCAAATGAGCCACGGGAACGCGGTCTGGATGCGGCTCATGAACCCAGCGCACACACGCTCAATGCACGGCAGCGCACACACGTAATACATAACACCGGTTCCGTTCGTTAGACCGGTTTAACAACGGTTTGCGGTTACGGTTTTTGGCATGTGATAGCGTTTAGGTACCATTTTCACGTTTAATTTTGGTATCAAGGAATGCGCCTCGTTTGGCTGAGTTCTTCACCAAAGTATGAGCTTCAAACTGCCTAAACTGCCCATCACTGGTCCTGGTTTACCGCCAACCCGCATCACTTGTGCGTTAGCGGAAAATGTGGTCTCGTAATGTTTCAAAGCGTAGGCATGTAAATCAAAAGTAACAAGCATGTCAAGATCGAGGCGCTGATCACATCACAACGGTACCAGAATTATAAAGAAATGACGTTTGTATGCGCTGCTACACCCGAAAATGCCTGACCCGCAACCGCATGCATTGTGAAACGGGCCTTATACGTCTCGATGCACATGGGAGTGTGCCTATTCGCCGGACCGCATAGTGCATACTGTACATATATTCAGTGTGTTCAACTAAACAGGCAACCCGAAACTGACCACGATGTTTTCGTATGCATCTGACAGGCGTGCACATAGGGATCGAGCAATCGATACAGGCTCACAATCGGGGTGTCATCCAACAAGAACACAACATCATCGGTCACAGTCGGGTCCTCACGCATGTGCGTCAACAGATTCAGCACGCCATACGCTACGTTGCCAGCGTACGACATCTGTGAGAATGACAACGACGAACACTGTGTAATCACTTTCATATTCCTGTCTTTGTTATTATGAAAGCTGCAATCAATGGCTCGTACTCTGGGAAATATGCTAATTATTGCTCAAGTGAAACCTCAATTTTTCCTTGGTATACTGTGATGACTTGTGGCAAGGATTACAAATTCAGAAGATGATTGACATGTGTTCAATATGTCGCGACAAGCAGAGCAGGGCAAAGCATCAAAGAAGCTAATCATATTAGCGCACCTGCACTACCCCGCCACTATCACCGACCACCGGCACAACCCCATTGTTCTTTCGAGCAGCGTAATTCAAAAAATCATATATCAACGAACAACTGTCCAATTCACCATAAATCGGGCTCAAACGGGCGACGAATGTTTGGAATGGTACTGCAAATAACCAGCATCCTTTCTGCAAATATTTGAACGCATTTCGAAACGGGAGAAAAGTAAAAAACGAAATAAAAAATATAAACATTTTTCAGTCGGTTTCAGCACCAGCTCTTCTGCCATTAATTTTGTCGAACAGTAGGCGGGAAACGGCCATTCTTTGACCTGAAATTCCAATCATTAAAAAGTTACGGTGATTATCCATGGAACGACATTGGGTTTTAACTCACCGGCGGTAACTTGGTCATTTCCGGATTCCAGACTGAAGGCCAATAATTTGAGACATTTATGAAATACGAACTGGCCAGAATGAAATACCGCACACTGCGAGTCAACTGGCAGACCCGTAGCAGCGTGGCGGTGTCTGCAATTGAACGGGCAGTTACTATAAGTTACTTTAAATATAAGTTACTCTCGAAAGCTCACGTTTACATCACAGTTACATCTGTTTTGTAACTGATTCATGCACCTCAAATTCAGGGAGCGAGAGGTCACAATCTTTGATTTTCAAAATTCCCGGCAAATTGTTCCACTTTTGCCATACCATAATTTTTAAACTTGTTTTGGATCAACCCCATTATTGGCTCATTTTCGCACGGTCAAGCCGCTCGCATAATTTTGGTTTTTTTGGCAATTCTTATCTCGTTCCCTGAATTTTTGGTATTAATTTGAGATACTGGCCAGACAGGCTGCTATTTGAGACCAACAACTTGTGAGTGCAACTACCCTGTAAATGTATTCAATTATTCTGCCGCAGAAAGTGTGATCTGTGTGAAAAACCGTCTGGCAAGAAATGGACACGTCAAAGGACGACCTTACCATCAACATTCATTCGTCGCATCTTTCCAGCATCAGGCGCGATCGATGTATCACAACATTCTTGCAAGTGGATGACGATCGTTACGTTTTTCAGCACATTTTGACTGAAAGTTTTGCAATCTATTTGTGTTTGCAAAAATAGTTGTGATGACCCAGATTCGCTTCCCACCGAAGGGCTGGACTGCACTGGATCCAAGATCAATCAAACCAAAATTTTGTACTGGGCGATGTTGTATCTTCAATTGGAGTCGGTTAAATCCGTGGCTTGAGCCAAAGTTCTGCGACGCGTTTGCACAATATCAGCAATTTTGGATTCAAATCTCATTGTATGGTACTTGTATTTGTCTGAGGAAGCCAGCGTGAAGCTTGTGAAACGTTGCAAGTATAATTGCTGATATTGTGGAAACGCGTAGCAAAGGTTTGCTTCATCAAGTCATCAAATCAAAAACTCACAGCAGAAATTCGTCTTGAAGCGAACCGGAGAACACGGCAACGGGCACTCGCTGGACGTAACCTGAACACAAATATTGATTGCATCAAACACAAACACAGCATGGAAATGAATAATCGAAATGATAAGACAGCATTAGTGTGACACGAACGTAATCGTTGTTTGTAGACTTGACGCGAGTCCAACGTTCGGATCGATGCCACAAAAGGACAATTCGTTTGTAATTCACGGATCAGATGCTGGCCTGAATCATCATTTGTTTGTCACTACTGGGTATCAGTGGTGTCGTTGGGAAATCAAAAAGTCAGGATACCGGATACCCAAAATCCAAAATTTTCGGATACCGGATACCCAAAATGAAAAATCTCGGATACCAGGGGGGGGGGGGTTGCTCCCTAAAATAAAAAATCTCGGATACCCAGGGGGGGTTGTTCAAAAAAGTCAATTTTTTAAGAGGAAAATTGAGCAAAATCGGTGCTGAAAGCGCAAAAAATGGTCATTTTGGGGGTTATGCTTGCGCTAGCAAGCGATTTTGAGCATTTTGGAGGTAAAAATGGGCGATTTTCACCGTTTTCGGAAAATTTTTAGGGCAGGATACCCTTGGACAAAAAGTCAGGATACCGGATACCCCTGGGTGAAAAAATCAAGATACCGGATACCGGATACTAGGGGGGGTAACCCCCCCCCCCCTTCCCCCCCCCAACGACACCACTGCTGGGTATTGGTCGCACAATGACCATATAAGAATTCATCAAAATCAATCCTGATTTTCACGTTCAGTCACTCTTAACTACTGTGCTATTTGTCATTCTCACAAAACATTTTCAGCTGAAAATAATCTAACAGATCAACCACGTTGCCGCAGGTCTGAAACATTCTCTTTACTACGTGTTTTGTGTGTGATCGCGCAACGCAACGTCATTGCCCTGTCACTAGCCTGCTTTGCGATTCAGGAAAAAAATTTGACCAATTCTTATAAAGTCATTGTGCGACCAATATCACACACAAACGGATGTTATTTGGACATCGAAAACATCGAAAAAGCAACTTCCCCGCCCCAATAATCCATACAGCGTGGTGGCAGACCAATCGACCCAAGATACCCTATGGGGTAAGGTTTCGGAGTTACTCGAGTTCGAGATACCCCCAGAAGCCACCCAAGATACCCCTATGGTCCATGAAAAGGCGAAGGCCGTTTTTTGCATGCAATTCCACTGCAAAATTGGCTTAAAATGTGTACTTTGACATTTTGGCCGAAAATTGGCTTAAAATGACCCTTTTGTGTGTTTGCGCGCGCGATTTTTAGGGGTTCCGAGATCGAAAAACACCCATTTTTGAATTTGAAAAGCATAAATCTACTGACTCGAGATACCCTTTGGGGTCGACTCGAGATAGATACCCTTCCCCCATCCCCCTAAGGGTTGACTCGAGACAGATACCCCTTAAGTGGGAATCCCCCATACCCCCAGCCACTCCACTACAGTGTCCATACACATAGTATTTCCCTCTTATTCGAGTCAAAGGAAGCGGTGTCAACGTCATAAGCCAACTCCCAGGTTGCCAGATGAGGTCCAATTTCAACGACTCCTTGAAAATGAAAAGAAAGGGAACTCCCACGTGACATGGACGCAGCCAACGTCATCAGAAGCTTGTGTGCGGGCATTTTACGTGGCGTCTGACGCACGTCTATTTTTCTTTGCATTTTCAAGCTGAATCGCACAATTTCGACTTAGCTAGGAGCAAGTGGGTACGTTGAGCGGGTCTTTTCGACCAATATAATAATGAAAGACTGTACCTAAACATTCATTAGCCCCTGTTATCAAAACGACTTCAGTGCGGGCAATTCGAATCGGCTTATTGGGCGATGACGGATCCATGCGAATACGATTAACGTTGGTCTGAAAAGAGGACCAGCAGTGATGTAGTTGGTCCGAGCAAGAAAGCTAGCTAGCTTGGAGGGGTCCGGCGCAAGAAGGCTAGCTAGCTAGCCGGGCACCCCGATTTGGGGGTATTGGTCGGGAGTCAAAAACAGGGGTGTAAAAATTGGTCGAAATTGGGCCAAAATAAGCGTTAAAATGCGTGTTTTTGATTTTGTGCATGTGTGAGCAAATTTGAGCGAATTTGACCATTTTGGCCCATAAATGGCCATTTTGGCACCAAAATCAACACTTTTTTGACTTGATGGCCGGAGCAAGAAAGCTAGCTAGCCAGTTTGGCGGGATGGGTTTGGGAGCAAGTAAGCTACCTAGCAGTTCCCCCTCTTGTATTTTAGATTTTACGGTAAACAAAACATGCTTCCCCAAGAAATTTTTGATTTGGAAAGTTCGCCAGTTCGGCTTTTTTTACCATTTTTTCCTTTGACCCCAAAATCGGGCCGGGCCGGGCCGGGCCGCGATTTTGGACTTTCAAATCGGGCCGGGCCGACGTCACCCGGCCCGATCCTAATCTCTGCCGCTCGCGGCTCGCGCTGAAAAAAAACAAGCGCTGCAAAATTTTAAAAAAACGCATTTGTTCTCTTTTAATTCACTGCGGGGGAGTGTCTACGGAGTCGGAGTGGTGAAGGGTCACCCCCGCAAGCAACCGTCCGCCTTGCTATCGTACACCTACACCTACAGTAACCATTGGTTGATGGAATGTGGACACGCTGGAATGTTACCTTAACGAAAACAAGACAATCTACGGATCTGGATAACTGGATTACATTACAATGTTTTCAACAGAACATGACTCATAGAATTTGAAGGTTTCTATTTGATAATGAAGTGACCCCGCTGCAGTCAATTTGGAAGAAGTGAGATGAGGAAAGAATGAGATGAAATGAAAGCAATGGGCGATTAGGCTGAGTTGAATGAGACGATCAACCAGTTGAAGTGGTTTCGGGTGGAGGGGGAAATGGATATGGATAGTTAGACTTGAGTTGTGTTGTTGTTAACAAGTTGAGGAGTTCAGTTGAGCAAGAATTAATTGTCCAGCCAGTCAGGAGGATGTGTCTTGCCTACCCCTCAAAGTGGTGTGGTTTTGGGCCTGCCAAAGGACAGCCGGTTCTGCGTTTCCGCACAACACCTGAGCTATGTACATAGGTTTGTCCAAAACTTCAGATTTTCGAAGTCAAGACCGTGGTTCAAATGCCCCGAATTTTCACTTTATTTCAGTTCAGTTCATTTTCCGCCCACCAGACCGGCTTTCAATTTTTTTCGTGAAACATTACGGCTCAGAAAGGCGGAACACCCTCTCAGACCGGAAAGACGGAACACCGTCGTCAAGCAAAAGTGATGTCGTTGGACGCTATCCGCGGCCCAAAGTCGGCGGACCATCTAGTGCTCACTCAGATTTGCTTTCGTTACCGCAACGACACCGCTTCTGCTTTGGCGACGATGTTCCGCCTTTCGTGGGCAGTAATGTTTGACAAATGTTTCATGATTTTTGGCTTGCGTCCGTCCACCGTTGAACATTCTCCCAAAATTCCACGTCCATGTGCTCTTTCGCCATAACTTCGCACATATAACTTTCATTAGTACACTCATCAGCTATTCTGTGTATCACTTGTATTATTTTGTATGTATGGTTACCGTATGTTGGTCACGCATCTTAGAATACAAAAGGTCCAGTCAAGGCCACACAAGGCTACGTTTCCACCGTCAGAAACGGATTCTGCGAAATTCAGCACTTTATTTCAACACAAAGTATCATGTATGTAAGAGCGATTCGGTAAAAACAGCCGCCGCTTACAGTTGCTTACAAGGCATTATTCATTAACACCATTGACGACAGTAAATATTCAAGCGAAATGATTCTGAGACACAATTTGATAGCTTTTTGTAATCACAGTCATAGAGCAAGCGGTACCTATATCTAACATGTTTTTTAGAAAGCTCACCATAATTATATGCGCAAGCCCATAATCGCCATAATTGTCGTAAGATCTTGATTGCCACTAAAAGTCATCTACAGTCAAACCCCTACATAGTGAACAGAACGAGGGCCATTCTGTTCACTATATAGAGTATTCACTATGCAGAGCATTACAAGGTCGTCCAACCGTTAATTTCCTCCACATAAACGATGCTTAGGGTACGGTAGTAAATACCATGTGAGGTAACGATGAACAAAATTTGCTACATTGCTGATTTCATACTGGTTTACGGCTTGTTCAGCATCATTTTGAATCCGAAACGTGGTGGCGAAGAACAGCAGCAGTAGGTTTTCAGTTGACATTTGGTCCATTTTGTCGATTGTCGGCAAAATTTGTTTGCCATGTAGAGAGCGCCCTTTAAGTGGTTAAGACCCGTTCAGAAAGAAGGTGTTCACCGTCACCACACACTATGTAGAATTATTCACTATGTCAAGGTTTATATTATAACACGTGGAAATTCGGGGACTGACGACTTGTTCACCATGTGGAGAGATTCACTATGTGGAGGTCTGACTGTATTATGTCATCAAAGATCCGAATTACATAAATAACGGTCTGGTTACATTCAAGATTTTTCAGACAGTCAACCATCCCAACCATCCTTGGTCACCGCATTGAATATAACAAAGAATGCCGATCAGTAAGAACACTGACAAAGCCAACACGGCGTCAACAGCCATCAGAATTATCGTAAGGTACGCCTTCTCTTGGAACGGTTTCGGCTTATCGGTTACAGTTCCATGCATTCGCACTTCATTTGATCTCACATTGTTCATATGTCCTGAACATAATATGTTAATAGTGCTCAATTGTGAGATCATTCAGATAAAAAGGTGATCACTAACCTGATTGGCTTGATCCATCGTCGGCCGATACCAATTTTATGAATCCGACCGTGAAGAACAGAATGTACATCAGCAGCAGAGCGCTGGTCGCACACCGAACTGACGACATTGTGATCATAGTGATCACGCACGGTGTGGATTTCAATAAATTAATAGTAGAATCTATGTATAGTATGTATGTCAGTACGTCAAATCTTTCGCAAGAATATGACGTGATGGTATTTTATACCTACAACATCGCACTCTGTCCCTCCTCCAACGTGTCAAGCACGTGTCACTGATATTGATAATACGCGTGTCTGCGTATCGAAGCTGCTTTGTTTGTACCTAGTGCTGTCCGGAACGTCAAAATATTTTGAATGCAAATTTATTTCATTGCAGCAGTGACAAGCCCGGCGATGGTCGCAACAAACTGCACCGCTGTAATTATTTATACCCCGTGCACAACTGGAACTCTGCATCTACCAATTGTAAAAGCGGTTTTGAGGCTGGCTACTAATCAGCTGTTATGTTGAGTAATACAAAATCTGTACACTACTCGGCCGAAAATTTCCCGACAGTTATTCAATTCAGCTTTTCGCTTTGCCTTCAGTGTCAGCTGGAAAGTACAAACAAGTTTTCAATTGGACAAAATGCCTCCACAACCACTAGTGCTCATGATCACGAACACAGTCAGGAGTCGTTTCCCACGGTTGGTCTGCATTATCCAAACACTTGACTTTCTTCATAGCATTCGCATCACCGTCTGCCCATTTATAGCCAGCCTTGCACGACCACAGCGCGTAGCCCTCGTTGGCTGCCACCAGATCAGGATGTCGAGCTAACACACCGTGAATGGGACCCGGCCCCTCGTCGATGTTGTCCCCCCCACCCACCCCCGCCCCCCGCAAACAAACAAAAGGGGAAATTCGAAAAGGAGAAAAGGCAGGGGGGAAAGGCGGCGAAAGTAGGCAAAGCCCGGGCGGGGAGCCCGGCAAACGAAAACACTGAGTAGTACTTTGGGGTATACCTCTGCGAATCCGCATCGTTATACCCCAAAGATATGACGTCATCAAATCGTGACCCTGAATCAGGGCGACTTCGGCTGCTTATGACATGTTGGTGTGTTTTGATGCAATTTTGTGATGATGTTTAGGTGGGGCCGCCGCCCCGATAAATTTCTGTATTCACATGATGATGTCAACGCGAAAGTTGAAGTCGTCTGCGCGCAAGGGCGACTCCAAAATCGGCTCCAGACATTTGTAAATATCCAGTGCGTTCACATCGCGCCGCAAACAATAATTTGTGCAAAATGGATACTTTAAAGCTTTGTGATTCACGGAAATGCAAACCATTGCATACGCGCCCACATCTTGAAACGCATGTGCCAGAACGTCTATGATATTTAATTTCAGGGATAAACTGGGATGATGGTACTTATGGAGTTGAAGCGTGTACCGCAGACTACGGATTTGCATTTTGACAGACTGCAAGGTCATCTCCGCAGCATTGGCTGGTGGCCAGCTGCGCGCGCTGTCTGATGGGGGACTGTCTCAATGCGGGGACCGTCTGCGCGCGCGCTGTCTGATCCGCATTTTCGCAAAAACTGGGACCGTTCGCGCTCGGTCCTGATTTAGATTATTTTTTATTCACGAATTTTTCAACGGCATTATCATTGACATGCAAATCTGAACAATACAATTTGCGCATAATGTACGAAGGGGACAATGCAAGAACATACATATTATACACAAAGAATAAACAATGATTACCACAAGTATCACGTTTTCGCGATTGCACTTGTCGTGTGTTCCACCTGCTTGCTCTGAACTCCTTGAACGTTGGTGCTCGTCCAAAACTGTCAAAGAAGTATCGCCCGCGGCCTGTTGATGCCAGGACCACCCAGTGTTTTCCCGGTCGTTCGCACGTGTCTGTGTTCACAATAACAGCCTGCCCTTTGCGCAGTTTTGGAATATGATTTCTGGGCACAACACCTAGCACCCTGGTCCGCAGGGCGGGATGTCTGTTGATAAAAGTGCGCAAGTCCGCAGTATTCATTAAATTTCTGGTTGGAAACTAATATTGCGCTCGTTATCAATTTGCATTTCGCACTGGATTTCCATCAACACAAGAACGCGCAATGCCGCCGTGGTATTTTTTGCAAATCTAATGTTCACAGTGACATCCGAGTACCGTGTTATTTCCCATACGGGCAGCTGGCTCTGACCCAGGTCTATGACATGAAAACAGAGGCTCTCTTTGAACGAATCATAGTCCAGATCCCCCCAGGCTTCATTTGACAGGCAGAGCGAGCGCCAAAGTCTCAAGAACTGAACACTGTAACGATTGTCGTCGAACTTGGCTGGTGTGCTTTCTGATTCAAATGGATACACATCGCTGCCTACTCGAGCCGAGACCACACTGACGTCGTGGTTCTTAAATACATACCTATTTTTGCTTGACAAACCACGGAAAATGCTGTCTTCCAGGATGGCGACAACGATTCTGTTCGGTGTGGGACCTCGCAGAATTGTGTGGTTCGGTGAATCACTGACCCCCTTGGGCACTAAAAGGGTGCGCAACAGAACTTTATTCATGGGATAAATCATATTTTTTGTGCGCAGCATTGTCTCTGCGGCCAGGTTGAATGAATCCAAGCATAAATTCTTTTCAACAAATAAACAAGCGTCCAAAATGTCCAGTCCGTAATCATTTACTAAATCATTATCATACGTGACGGTCACGAAGGCATCGGGCGCTGGCCACAGCTCAATTTTGACATTGACAAAGGGCGGGATACGTCGCCCTAAATTGAACACACCTCCGCATCCCAACCGTGCGAGCAGTTCTTTTTTCGTGCTTCCCGCAAACGCAGCTTTACTGTACTTGAACGATTCGGCATTTTTTGTGTCGAAGTGCTCATTTCCGTCCATAATGAATCCTCCGGCTTTCAAAACACCGTCTTTGAATGACGAGTCAAAATTTAACAGTACTGAGATAAACGACATATATCCATATTCCTGGTGACTCTCAACTACAGTACCGTTCACAGTGACACGAATTTGCCCAAACATGGATATTGCGGGGTAATTGACGGTGGCCACGTCATCGGTGGCTGACAGCGCCGTGGCCGGTTTTTTGTACAGTCGTACCAGCGTACGCAGATAAACTTGGTCTAGATTCAACCAATATGAACTGCCCTGGATCATGAACTCAATACATGCATTTTTTGTCAAGGCGTTCGTGGGATTTATGCGTTGGAGGATTGTTTTCTGAATGGCAACCTGGCTGGCTGGTTTCTGGAACACTGACAAACAATCTGGCGCGAGACTAGCGCCGCCGCCGCCGCTTTCTTCCATAACGTCTGGGTTTCAAAAATATGGGAGCAAAACCAATACCACGTCTCCGACGACCTCTACCTACTTGCTTGCGTTTGCGACGGACTCGACGCTTTCGGCAGCGATATTTCATTATGAAAGAGTATCGTGATGACGTTTTCTTTTAATGCTTGATTTCAACTGCTTTAATGCCCGAGTTTTCATTGCTGATGCTGCCTTGATGAAAAAGGGCTGCAAGCCATCCAGAAACCCGCGCATGAAGCTCGCACCAAAACCACGACCACCACCACGCATGTAACGGCGCCCATAATAATAATTGCCCCTGCCCTGAAGTTGGGGCATCCAGTGGCTGACACCATGCACCATAACTAATTGAAAAGACTGAACTTTGAAAACTGCAGTACAATCACAGTGTCCGGGATTGAAAGTTGGATCTGGTCACCGGAACTGCTTAATATTTTAATGCTTATCGAATCAAAGTGATGTTTCAGCACATCAACGAAGATCGGACTCTCGTATGTGACGGTGATTCGTTCGCCATAACGTGCTGCAGCGTTCACTGGAACCACGCGCAGAAGAGGCGAGAACGTGTCACCTACAATTGTCTCTCGAACAACATCCGAGTACACCAGCAGACTGCTTATCGAACCCGATAAATCCGGCCGATAATCAGCCGTGGACACGCCAGATTTCAAGTTATCCGATCGAAAACCTAGTGCATACCTAATCGATGGTGCCAAAAGCACAGCATCGGCTTGTGTGGAAAGCCGGACTTTTCCGTTTTTCAATTCAAATTTAAATTTCGGCGGTTTTTGTGGCTTGGAACTTTTCTTTGGTGCTGGGTCTGGTGATCTGCCTGGTGCCTTGCTACTGCCCGCATCCTTGGTGCTGCTGGGTGTCTTTGACCCGCTTGGTGCTTCCGACATGCCCGCTTTCTCTGTGTTGCGGGTCGCCTGCCCTCCTACTTTGCTTTTGCTTGGTGTCTTTGACCCGCTTGGTGCTTCCGGCTTGCTTGCTTTCTCTGTGTTGCGGGTCGCCTGCCCTGCTACCGTGCTACTGCCCGCATCCTTGGTGCTGTTTGGTGTCTTTGACCCGCTTGGTGCTTCCGGCGTGCCTGCTGTGTTGCGGGTCGCCTGCCCTGCTACCTTGCTTTTGCCTGTGATGCTGCTTTGTGTTTTTCTTGCCTGTGTGGGCTTGCTTGCGCGCTGTGCACTGGTGGTATCGCGGCGCGATCTCCGCTGCAGTGCACTGGTTGGCATGCCAGAACTTTGTATCATTTTTGACTTGTTTATTGTCGACAACAGGTCTTCGATGGAATCATAGTTATTCCAAGGCAGTGTGACGTTGAACATGTGACCATGAAATGAAAAACACACATCTCCACCTACGTTCGGCCAGGACTTGCTGAAACTAAT
This sequence comes from Rhynchonema sp. JSB1_4, assembly GCA_030248065.1. NCBI lineage: Eukaryota > Metazoa > Nematoda > Chromadorea > Monhysterida > Xyalidae > Rhynchonema > Rhynchonema sp. JSB1_4. Next base: position 17,925 of record JASAMV010001285.1, read on the forward strand.
TTCTTTCAGCCCTACTTTCCAAGATCCAGACAAGCTTATTGGGCGTGGTAGCACCACTTCAAAGTCACCGATTTGGTTTGTTTTGCTTGTAAAACTATTGGAAAGAACGGTCACAAATAACGAATCCATTCCGTTCAACAACGACAACACCAGCAAACCGATCAACGGGCCGCATTTTAATGCTAATTTACTGGCCGGCGCTAACCAATTCGAAACCGTAAAATCTTCCAGATATTTCTGAATTATCAGACACATCTTTCAGGACGTATAAAACCGGGTTTCGTTTTATCACACGAGAAACTATGAATACTTCTTGTGTGAAATTTTGCGTGTACCCCCGGTGAAATCTGCCTTTTTCGCGGGCAATGCGAACACGTGCACTGATTTTTAAATCTCTTGGGTTCCTTCACACTCACACTTCGCTTACCACCGTGCAGATGCTGAAACACTTCCCATTCGTTGGCTTTGTTAATGCTGGCTGGTGTGCGTCCCAGAATACGGTGGTAACTGTTGTTCGAGCGCCGCACAAATTTCTTCGTAAGAATGGCATCAATGTAGTGACGCAGCGTGTTTCGAAGTTAAATCCCCCCGAGCGTAAATTCGTCTTTTTATGTCCAGAATTTTACGCTCAATCATGGCACCACTAAATTCGCCGGTGCGCAATACTATTTGTTGAATATTGCGATCGGCTAGCACAGAGTACGCACCGGCTTCATCCATTCGCGCCCGCTGTTCGAATATAAACAATTTTACCGTTTGCCTCGTATTGTTCAAAATATCTGCATACTGTAAGTTCCAGCTGTTGATGGCCGTTCGTCTGGTAAAGGTCGGCATGTGCAGATAACGCGACAGGCAGCAGATGGCACACAAAATAAAGTTCTGTGCCATCATTATGATCTGCCAGTGCGCTGACATCAGCTAAATCGACCTGCAGAGAATGGTCTAGCCCGAAAC